>VDFB02390780.1:0-34463 GCA_007258455.2 Sequoia sempervirens | reverse complement strand
TACCTCGTGGAGACCCAATCGCCTGTCAGATAAGACCGCTAAACCCTTACGATGGCGTGGATTTAGCTCGATACCACCGTGAAACCCTTGTTTCCCCGTTTTCTCTGTATCTGACTGTTTTTATGATTTTCTGAAGGTTTTTGGTTTTTTGACTGTTTTTGTGGTTTTTGCATAAATAATGAAGATGGCGATTTTTGAAAGAAATACAGAAGAAATTCAAATAAAATAATATATCTCTGGAAACGAGAGATTCTATTAATATGGGTGCCAAGCAATTTATTGATCTTCTGAAACAATTACAATAATGATCCACTAACATGCAATCTAAAAAGCAATGATTTTTATGAAAACCTGGTACTTGCAGCTTGCTGATAACTTGCTTGAAAAGGTACGGCTGTGATGAAATCTTACTTCTCCCTCTATCTGATGATGCGCAATGATGTCTGGAACATAGGTGCCCAAACTAGCAATGGCAGACTGACCCAAAAGCAAGCGATTTTCTTCAAAGAGGAAATACGCCCTTATTAATGATGGTACGGCCTGTCAGCAGATGGTACGGCTGCAGCAGCATAAATAAATGTACGGCTTCTCCCAGAGCCTCCAGATATCAATAGAAATAGGCGCCAAGATGAATATATGCCTACTGAGTGAAACCCTGAATCAAATCTCTGACAATGAAAGATCTGTGAAGTTCTATGATCTCTTCTGGATGAAAAAACCTCTGTGCTGGCAATAAATCAGATGTTATTTCACACCCTTTGAATCGCTCTCACTGGAGATGGCTCGTTCCCCAATGCATTCGAGACTGAAACCCTAAGGTTCTGTGCTCAGACCAAACTTGATCAATTTTCAATAATCAATAATCACATAATGGCTCGATTTCCAATGCAAATGGCTTATACACTTGAAAAGTGCGAATTCCACAAAAATAGGGAATATTAAAATAGTTCGAACTTTTACTTTTTAATTCTTCAATAGTCTTCAGCCAAATTTTTACAATAAAATATAATCGCCAATTTGGCCCCCTTTCATGATGGGCGACCCCTTTATCAAATCACTTAAGTTATAATAAAATATTATAACTTTATATTATAATCTCCAAACAATTAATATTTAATTAATTCAATTAAATATTAATCTCTCTCATTACTCATCCGATGTACGAGCCGTCTGAAGCTGACGATCAATGAAGTGATTCTGAACATAATCCATCCATACTGCTAAAAATAGCAGGGGTCCCACGCTGACTGCCACTAACTGCTAAAAATAGCAACTTATGCAAGAAGTGTCTGAACGAGCCCGAACAAAAGCCAATTGATCAAGAACTGCCAGTTGAAGTTGAGCCAAGCTCCAACATGACCCTCTATCCAGTCTATCAGCCTACGAGGGTCGCATGATAGGCTAATCCTGTGCCCTGAGAGATGTCAACCAGAAGGGGACATGGCAGAAAAGGAGATTATTATCTTTGTGGAAAATTATTATTGGGAGAGACTGGAGAGCTTGGTTTACAAGTTCTAGAACTTGGGGATGCAAACCTTTGGATTTAGAGGATTGGACGAAAACCCAAATCCTTTTGTGGGTGAATTTATCTTGGAATTCGCATAGAGTCTCAAAGTTTGGTTTGGAAGGTTGTTTGAAATTTGTGAAGTCTTTTAAAAAGACAAATTTCAAGAATTCGTAGAGGTATTTTCAGAGTAAAATAGTGGAGTAGTGGCAGAATTAAATATTGGGTTTCAGGTAATTTGGAAATATTAAATACTCTATTCATGAAAAAAATCAGGCCTTGCAAGTATACATTCAGCAAGGGAAATCTATTTATTTGGAAGGTATTTATTGAATGAATACATTTATACAGTCATAAATGTGGGTGATAGCTATAATATTGAGTTTGTATTAAGGCGTCACATATTATCTAAGTGTCACGCTAGCACTGCATATCGTTAAGGAGGTTCGCAAGTATAAGTTGCATATGGTTGAACTATTCCAGCACAATTATCCCCTGTTAGTGCTAATATTAAGAACTGTTAATGCCACCTCGGCTGCAAACGATTCAAGGGAAGTTAATTAAATGGGATGAATCATATATTGTTGGCGCCATATGAAAGCCTCAAGGAAATCTAAAAGAGTTTGAATTTCCATGCAACCATTCGTTGGAGTGTATTTACTATGTGCCATCTTTATTCTAGTGGCCATCGTGTCATCTTGTAAGTTGCCGCTTATTTAAGTAATTGCCGCCAAAGCTCAAGGCGTTTGAAGTTGAAGAGTGTTGTTGTGACATGGGGACTATTCTTGATTGGTTGTTGGATATATCCAAGCTGGCGTGAGTGCTAGTTGAGTTGTGGCATGGGAATTACCTTTGCCAGAGGTGTGTAGAACTTCTGTGGGTGCTAATCCTAGTTTTGGTGCTCCTTTTTGAACATTACAGCCCTAAGAACCCATTTATGGCAAGCATGATACAATTGTATAGAGATTATAGTTGTGGCATGGGAATTAAGACTCCTCCAAAGTGTAGCACAACTTCAATGAAGGAAAAGCAATTTTTTGTAGTTGTACTCTTTGAAGAGTCAATTGTTAAATCTTTATTTTAATATGGGTACTCCTCTTGAATGAATATCAAGTATACGGGTTAATGTTCAATCATCATCATGTATGATTGGAGATGAAATATTATGCAAATATGTTTCATATCATTTGGTGAATTATTTTAGACGGCTTCAATTCTAAACTCTTTTTTAGTGAATGAAATCAAATTTCTTGATGAAATGTCTGTGTTCTGGAATTGTGAAATTTTAAACATTTTTTTTTGAATTGGTAGAAATTTGGATAGAGTTCTTACACTAGGTCTGCACCATTTACAAAGTACTATTTCTTTTTGATTTCTATGATAGCCACTTTTAAATTTCCCATTCACTACATTATTGACATTTTATGATCAGATGACATTTTGAATTGTACTTTATCTGACTCCATACTGCCCTTCTTGGGTTTTGATAGTCACTTGGAGATGTATTTGTGTTATTCTACAACTTTGGTGGACTTCTTAGTGGAATGGACCACTCTCCTTGTATAAAGAGTACTTGTGTACTATTTTAAAATTATAGGGATAATTTTTAATTGAGTGACCCACAACTTGGCATGTATCACATAATGGTGTTTTAGGACAATTAATTTTGGTGTGACCTAGTTTACAATTACTACATCAAAATTCTTTACCTTATTTTGTGCCCTCTAGTTCTTTAACGAGCATGTAACAATTCAAAATTTATTGCCACTTGATGTAGTTGATGTAACATGCCTTTGTTATGTTTTGTATCCAACCATGTATTATTTGTGTTTGTCTTTGGTATTTAGTTGTTAGTTGTTGACATTTATGAATAGTTGTGTCCCTTTGGCAACTATGAGGTGCTTTATATAGACTTTGCATAGTCAAAAAAGTTAGTTTGATCAATCATCGATTGGATTTGGTCTATTTTTGTAAGAACTTCATGTGAATAAAGATCCATTTCTATTATTCTATTTAGTATGCATTTTTATTTCTGTCCATTATGTCAAGTACTAGTTTTATTAGATTGAAGAGTAAACATTGTTGCCATTTCCTTAAAGAACTTGGGTTCAATTTTGTTAGAATATATTATTCTCTTTTTATTTAATGGTCAATGTAAAGTTATGTTTAGTCTAATATACTGTTTCTACAGTATCAAGTAGGTTAGTTAGGTAGATATCATTAATATCTACAGTGCTTCATGCACTTCTATATATTGTAACCTTTTTTATGTTAATAAAAGACTTTTTAACCATTTACATGGTATCAGAGCCGTAAGAAAAAAACCCTAAAAATTCGTGTTTTCTTTCTGCCAAAAATCGTGTTTTGTTTCCCTCAGAAAAATCGTCCCTTTTGCAAGCGATTTGGTCTTTTCTGGGCGCACGATTTTGAAAGCACGTTTTTTTTTCTGTGTGAGGGTTTTATGACTTTCTGGGTGCTTTTATCTCTGTTTGCACGCATTTCTAGGCGTAAAAAAATCTGCATTTTTATGGGATTTCAGATCTGAAAATCGCATTTTTTCGCGTTTTTGCCTGATTTTGGGTGGTTTTTTTAGCAAAATCGTGGCCGCCCCTTCCTGCAACTTAGTCGCCTAGGGTCTGGCATCTCTTTTGCCAAATTTTCGTGCAGATTTGAGCTGTTTTCTGCAATTTTTCTGGTCTTCAATGGCGGCCTAGGGTTTCTGCAAGTTCGTCTAGGGTTTTGACCCTCTATTTGAAGGCGGAAAATTTTTTCGTTTGCAAATTCCTTCTGGGTTTTTCGAGATCTCAACTGGGTCGGTCTTCAAATTTTTTGGGTACCTCGTTTTCTGTGCCTCGAAATTTGTGCCTCAATTTGAAGTCAAAATTTTTTTCTGATTGCAGATTCCTTTTGGGTTTTGCGAGATCTCAATTGGGTTGTCACTAAATTTTTTTGGGTACCTCATTTTTTGTGCCTCAAAATTTGTGTTGTCAAAATTTTCTAGGTATTCTTCCATCCTTCTGGGTTTTTATTTATCTTTTCTGGGTTTTCAGTAAAACCTCAAAATCCATTTTCGGGTTTCTGTATTTCTGTTTTCTTTGCATTATCTTGCCTTCACCTGTTTGACCGCAAGGTATGTGATGGCATCTCTCACAAACATAATGCTCGAAAGCAGCCAAAAGTTCAACGGGAAGAATTACAACACCTGGAAGCAGCGTATGCTGACCATTTTCGAGTATCGATGTCTTGATGCAGTTGTTCTAGGTACATCACCTCGACCCACTGTAGCCGGAAAGGATCAGGACAAATGGGATGAACGCAACCGGGAAGCCGTCATGCTCATCAAGCTTTCAGTCACTGACGACTAGCTGCCACAAGTGCCGTTAGGAAAAACAGCTGCTGAGGTATGGACAACCCTGAAAGATCTCCATGAAACGTCAGATAAGAGTCGTGCATTTTTTCTTAAGAACATGCTTTTTTCAATAATGATGGATGAGAAGCACACCACTCTTCAAGAGCATCTGACAAAGATCAAGGAGATTCGCGACCAGTTGGAAGCCATTGGACGAAAGATGGAGGAAGAGGACATGGTCATCATTACTCTTAAGAGTTTGCCAAAGTCTTACGAGCATTTCATTGAGACGCTCAATATTACTTCAACAAACGTTGACTTGAAGTTTCTAGACTAGTGTAACAAGCTTCTACAACAAGATCGTTGGAGACAGCAGTTTGGAAGCAGTACCAGTTCCTTCTCCACAGAACAAGCGTTCTCTGCCAAATCTTCTGCTAAGAACAAAGGGAAGGCTCAGTCTTCTCAACCGAAAGGCTCTGGTTCTTCACAGGACAGCAAGAAGAAGAAGAACGTTCAGTACAATTATTGGCACAAATACGGTCACATTAGGGCTGAGTGTCGCACTCGGATGGCTTCTGAACAAAAGAAGCAGGGAGGCTCTCAACAAAAGGCACATGTCGCTGAGTGCACTGAGCAGAAAGAGTGCATTCTATGCGTTTATGGCCAAGATAACTGCAGATCCGGTACATTCTTCTGCCTGGTATATTGATTCAGGGGCATCGTGGCATTTTACTCATCGTTGGGATTGGTTGACAAAGTTCGAACCCTTCTCTGATTCAGTCATTTTTGGAGGAGGCGAAGAGTACACAGTTGTTGGTAAGGGCACTGTCTAGATTCACTCAGGAGGAAGAAATTTACTCTTTCTCGATGTCTACTATGTTCCAGGTATGGAACATAATCTCCTCTCTATCAGTCAGACCATGCGGCATTCTCCCTAGTTGGATGTTGTTTTCAGCTCGTCCACTTGCAGCATCGTTGACCGGGAGACTCGCACTACAATTGCTATGGGACTTGAGGATCACAGTTTGTACAGACTTGCTGATTCTGGTGATTCTCAAGAGCACGCTCTGGCTGCTCAAAGTACAACCATCAACAAACTTTGGCATCAGCGTTATGGGTACTTGAATGTCCACTACCTCTCTCAGTTATCTCGGGAGGGTCTTGTTGCTGGTCTACCTGAGATCCAAACTAAAAATCATGGAGTTTGTGGAGCCTGTCAAGCTGGCAAGCAGCATCGGACACCGTTCTCGGATGGTGATTCTTGGCGAGCCTCCAAGGTACTTCAATTGGTTCACGCTGATGTATGTGGACCGATGAACACTCCTGTTACTGGGTCTAGGTACTTTTTATTGTTTGTTGATGATTTTAGTCGCAAAATGTGGGTGTATTTTTTAAAACAAAAGTCAGATGTGTTCAGCACATTTTAGCAGTTCAAAGCCTTAGTTGAGAAAGAATCAGGTTCTCACATTGTTACTCTAAGGTCAGATAATGGGGGGGAGTTTTGTTCAACTGACTTCTCTACTTTTTGTGCTGCACACGGCATTAAGCGCCAACTTACCACACCCTACACCCCTCAGCAGAATGGTGTCATTGAACGCAAGAATCGCACCATTACCGAAATGGCTCGTTTTATGCTCGAGTACAAAAATGTACCTAAGAAATACTGGGCTGAAGCAGTCTACACTGCAGTCTACCTCCTAAATCGGTCACCTACACAGGCCGTTAAGAAGATGACTCCTGAAGAAGCCTGGTTAGGACGCAAGCCTAAGGTGGGCCATCTGAAAGTCTTCGGTTCTACCGCTCTGTTGTACCCAAACCAAATTTTTTTTGCTTCATCAAGGCATTTTGCATAAAATAGTCTAAATTTTGCTAAAATGTTGTAAAACACAGTTTTGGGCAATATCAAGCATGGAGTTTTTGTCAATAGTTTGTCAGTCAAAGTCAGTTATATTGATCAGATTCTGAAACAGAGACTCAGAATGGAGCGTTTCACGATGGAGGAACATCTCACGACGACATTTCAAGTTGCATACGGTCATTTCAATGATCAAGACAGAGTTTTCAATGGTCAATTTATGAAGATTTCTTAGGAAAAAGCATGAAAGTGCAAGTATAGCCTAGGGACGCCCAACTTTTTGAAGGTCAAGATCTTGTTGAAAGTGTTCAAGCATCCAGACAATATCTTCAGAATCAGTCTGGCTATCCGTTGAGCTATCCAGCGAAGTATTCCGAGATCCACAACTCCGGTAAACAGCAACAGAAGTTGAAATTCCTAAATTGCCAGATGTGAGAAAATTGTCTTTTTCAGGCAAAAGCACGCCTCTAACCTAAGGGCGCCCATCTTAAAGAGGGGGTAAATCTCGACAGTTTCGATGGCGGATACAGTCAATTTGTTCTCGACTAGTCTGCTCATCCGACGAGATATCAAACGCAGTCATCCGAGTTTCAGAACTCCGGCAGCAGTCGTCTGAAGATCAGCTTATAATGGAGTTTTCACGTTTCTGAGTTTCTCCGTTGATTCCCAGTGCAAGTATAGCCCAGGGGCGCTGGTTTAAAGGACCCTTCAGATGCCAGAATTTGTAGACGTAGTCTTCCTGACATTAGTACTACTCTAGCCTAGCTCCGCAATGCATCATCCTGCTTGTCAATCCGACGTTCCAGGTGATCGTGGCGGAAGTTCTACCAAGCATGTAATTTCACGGGCGGACCAACATACAATTTACAGTGTATTTTTACAGTCTAGAGGCGCCTAGCCTTTAGGCCTATCAGATGAGTTCGTTTGCATTCGAAGTCTTCGCGGATTTTGAGCGTAATCATTTTATCTATTCAACGAGCCTAGCCGTCAGCCTTCGGGATTTGGCAGTCGCTCGTACGTGCGAGGTCTTTGGTGCAATGCTGAAGAGTGAGGACATCCGGAAAATGGCTTAGTCTGGAGCGGTAATTTTAAATAAAATACGCACTGGAGTTTTTGAGCTCTTAGAAGCAGTTTTCTTGCTTCGTCATCTCCAGAGACTTCTCTTGCTGGCCCTCCTGGTTGTCCGTTAAAACAGATAGTGCCTGAATCGGGTCATCCCAGCTCCAGATATCAGAGATCAAAGTAGGGTAATTGGGTGAAAGTTCAATTTTCGTCAAAATGACATCAGTGCAACTAAGAGCCAGGGGTGCTTTTACTTTTGAGGCCCTTAACACAGCTTCCAGATGTCGTATGTATATCCGTTGGATGCAGAATGTCTCCAAGCATGCAGTGGGCTTCGTTTCTTATCAGCAGGGTTCACCGTTCACCGTCAGCAGCCGTTTGAAGTGTGAGATGGCAGTTTAGGAAAATGGTTAAGTCTGGAACCCGTAAATGAATTTAATCAGGGGCGCCTAATTTTTCATGGTATTAAATGATGGATTTTGTAGTAGTGTCTCCCAGCAGACATTTCTTCCTTGTTCAGTAGGCTTTCCGATGAATTCTCCATATCAGTCTCAGCATCTCTCGGTCACTTGGAAATCAGTGTTGAAGTTGGCCAGTCGTGACTTTTCCGTCAGCTATAAAATCGGAAGTTAATAAAAAGTGAAGTATCTTGAGCAAATGAACGCCTATGAGCTCAAAAGATAACTTTTCGGAATTGGTAAAGTCCAACGGTGAAGCCTGAAGCGTCATTCAATTGTCAACTGGAGTTTCAAATATTTTGCATATTTTAGCATTGAATGGCGATTTTCTATTTTTGGCGCCTTTGCTATTGCATAATAAATATTTTATTATTATTTAATTTTGAACTTCAAGTTAGTGGCAGTTCAACTGAGAAGGGTCCAATTGAAAGGCTTCTATTTTCATCAGAGTTTTAAATCTTACAATTGCCAGATTGATGCGAATTTCATCTTGTTTAAACATGGCGCCATCTTCATTTATTATTCACAAAGCTAAAGAGAAATTCGTTTTTCTTAAGAGAAATTCGTATTTTTCAAACAAAATTCGTTTTTCTTCAAAGCAAAGGCATATTTTCAAGCAAAATTCGTTTTTCTTCATTCACAAGGCGTATTTTCAAGGGAGATTCGTATTTCTCAAGCGAAGGCAAATTCTTCATCTATTGCCAAGGGCGATTTCATCAAACAAATCTTTTTGCAGGTTTTTGTTCACATTCATCAGCAAATTTGAAGAAGAGGGGCAATTTTCACAGAAGAAAGAACATACAAAAAACGTCTTTTTCCTCCTTGATTCTCAAATTTCTCTCAGTTTTCAATTCGCATGTTCCTGAAATTGGCAAAATTCGACAAGTCTCAGCATCTGGATCATTTCTATATAGCTTCCTCGAATTAAAATCGTGCGTTTGATTTTTCAGGAATTTTTAACTTCAGAACATTCGTTCTCGAGTTTCTAATTTTCTCAACTGAAAAGTCTTTGCATGATCGAGTAGAAGTCATATTTTCGCATATCTGACATTCTGGGTTGTCTTAGAATCTTTTTCTGGACAAAACCCATATCTCAAATTTTTTCGCTGAAAATTGCCCTTCGATAGACTATTTTTAGCTTTCCAGAAATTTTGTCAGAACATAGTCAAGTTCACAGTCAAAAGGCGAGTTTTTCAGAGTACAGTACTCACAGACTGAATTCAAGACCAAATCGGTCTTAATTCATGATTTCGTTAGAAAAGCTGAGACCGATTTGTATCAAGCTGCAGATGAGATAATGGCCATCACTTCAGTTACGAAGCCGCCAAAGTTATAAGTCTGTGAAATGCTAGTTTGAGTGTGCAAAGATTGCCAAGATTGCTCAAGTTGCTGCTATTCAGATGTTGACGCAGTTAACAATCTCGTTGAGGTATTGATTGCTCGAGATCACACATAGTAGACTTCAGTTCTGTTGTACCCCAAAATAAATTTTTTGGCATTCTGTGTAAATTGAGCTAAATCTTGTTAAAATGCCATGTAAAGTCTGTTTTAGGTCAAACCAATCATAGAATCTTGGTGGGTTTTTGTCAAAGAACACACGTGCAAAATTCTGAAAATTTGAAAATTAGGGTTTTTCGCCCCTATTTTCAGGGAAACCCCCGAAAATAGGACCTTCCTAGAAATGATTGAAAATGATTTTGATAGGATTAAAAGGCTTCACGATCACATTGGTCAAGTCAGAATTATCAAAAGACATGTTTTACTCTGGTGGGTCTATTTCTATTTTTCAGGAACAAAGTTAGAACCTCCGCAGCCATTAATGGCAGATTGGCCAGTACCAGGTGCTGAAAGCTAAGCTTCAAAAGCTTCAACGACACAACCATGGCGGAAAAGGTAAAAAATGATGTTGTTTGATGAAGGGGATTTTCAAAATGAAAAATTCTGAAAATTGACTAAGTTTGAGATTTTCAAAAAAATGAAAAATGCTGAAAATTGACTAAGTCTGGAGAATGCACGCCTTGCTACCAAGAGAAGGCTATGCAATCAAATTCCTTAGTCATTTTTCCCAAACATCCATACATGATGAACGTGAGACATGAAGAAATGGTGATCTTCGACGGAGGAGTTTCCTGAAAGTGAAAAAGGTCAAAATTTGACTAGCTCTGGAAATATTACGAAGGAGAGATTGTTCACATACTGAAAAGAGCCTTTTTCAAGCAGGGGCGCCCATGATCTTTAAAGGTCAAATGAAGTCACCCAGATCATCCAAGGCATTCATTCTTGACGTTTGCCTGTTGGCGCAACAGTGAAACAAACAAATTAATTATCTGAGGGACAGATCACAAGCAGCTGCTGATAAAGCAAAAAGAGGCAGTTGAGGAAATGTCAGGAAACCACAGTTAACGGCAAAGTTCTAAGAAAAAAGAGCCTTTCCAAAAGAAAGGCACCCTTCTTTCTTGACCTCCAGATGCTGATAAATGACAAAAGGCTTCCCAGGATAACCTTCTCAGCCCAAGTGGATCTCGGAAACGCAACTGCAAGCATCGACATCTGACAGAGCATTCAACGGATAATCAAGATCAAAGTAGGCAACTTTTCAGACAAAGATAAATTTGCTAAAGGACAAAAGCGCCCTTTTCAAGGAGGGGCGCCCTTGAATAAAGGAACCCTAAATTGAGATCCAGGTTTTCTGAAGACAGTCATCTTTGGCAGAACAGAGCTGGGTACCTGATGAGACATCAAGCGAAATCATCTGACTCTCCGATCAACGAGAAATCCAAATCAAGGCACGAGAGGTCATTTCAAAAGGCTGAAGAACAAAGTTTGAAAATTCACCAAGGCATTAGCAAAAGAGCCTTTTCTTGGAAAAGGCGTCCTTTCTTTTGAAGCTCTAAACTCAGCTTTTTACCATCATGCCTCCTAGGCACTCCTCTTCAGGTCAAATCCAGCTCAGCAGTGAATGTGTCAGCATCATCTCAGGATCAACAGATCAAGCCAGATTCAGGATCAAACTGAGGTTGCTCAAGAGAGAAAATAATAAAAAACTTGCAAAAATCAAAAGGGACGCCTTGAAGAAGTCAAAAGTCAAGTTGTTGACTAAAGTCAAGATATTTTGAGCAAAACTTGGCTAAAACACTCCACGATCAGTGGAAATCACCTTTTTGAACTTTAGATCAAGCCAAAATCACTTTTGATCGTGAGTTAGGTCCCCAAACTTGTGGATCTAAGGCTTGAGTCTATGTAATCAAGGTATAGGCATCCCACTTCATTATTTCATTGCAAGTTGATGATCAAGAACAGCCATAAGCTCTCAAGGACGCCATTTACAGATCTGGCCAAGGTTTTCATCCGTTCTTCGATATTTCTTGCAGATCTGAAGCAGAAGAAGATTGCTAATCTGAGGTTGGATTCAGAGACGGATTTTCTCAGAGAGTCAGATAAAAACTTCCAATCCATCTTCTGTCTACTTCCTCTCTTCTTGTCTTAGGTTTTCTTGCACATTTCAAAAAGGTGGCAGGCTACATCAGATCAGATCAACTGGGTAGATCCAGCATAATTTTCCAGAGAAACCCATCTCGTCAAATTTCCGAAAATCAGCATACTTGCTGCCCCTATTTTTGGGGGTTTTTCCGAAAAAGTTTCAGAATCAAAATTCTGAGGAACTGGGCTTGTTCAGCATTGAAGCATGAACAAAACCCATGTGCCAGATTTTTTCCGGAAAAATACTTCTCGGCAGGGCGCTATTTTCAGGGGTTTTTCAGAAGTTGTCTGAACACGTCCGTGTTTACAGTCAACAGGCGAGTTCTTCTTCGCAGAATGACAATTTGGCGTCCTTGGACTCCAATTGAACAACTAGACCTTGCACCAGCAACTCTCCAACCAGATCTTACACACATTGCTGGAGAGCAAACGGACATCACCAACAGTCTGCAGATCTTTATCTTTGAAAAGAATACATCTCCCGCTCAGTGGAGACCTGCAGCAGTTACTCTGGACGAAGAAGTAAGAAAGACTGATCTTGCAGCAAAAAGACCAATATTACCATCTCCCGCGTGGTAGTAAGCACCTTGACTTGCCAGCTGCGAAGAGATCATTCCAAGCACGAAGCCGCCAAAGTTACCAAGAGCAATAGCTTGCGCAAGAAGAGATGTCGTGTCATCAAAGCATTGAATGTCTGGAGACGGAAGAAGTCAACACATAGATCAAGGAGCTGTTGACCAGAAATGGTGAAATGAGAAAAGCTATAAATGCACCAAAGAAGGACGTCCTACCCTCCAAGTGGCATTTATGATACTTGAGTTTCACTTGATGCCTCTTTCCAAGTCAACTCAAGAAGGCATTAAATGTAGTGGAGTTAACTTGATGTCCCTTTCCAAGTTTAACTCCACTTTCCTTAAAATCATGCATTGTCAGATCCCACTGATTAAGGATGTCTAATTGGCTTCCATGATTTGTGGATCTTAGATCTCCACTAAATGTGGATGTCTATTTTGGAGGGATACTTTCATTAAAGTTCACCTTTAGTTTACTTTTAGTCAACTGAAGTAGTTTCCAGTTGACTCTTTGTGTACTTTCAGTTAACTGAAGTAGTTTTCCAGTTAACTGCTTGTTCCCCCTTTTTAGGAATAAATCTTGCTAATTGATTGGCAAGAACTCATTGTTAACTCAAGGAGATTTTGGGGTTTCCCACTCCTTTGAGTTCTATAAATAAGAGCCTTGGGCTCATTGTTTGTTTAACTTTTACTTGCTATGCAAAATTGCTGCGCCATTGTTGCCAACACTTTGAAAGCGGATATTTGTTCACTCTTGGATGAGAGTTCGTTGGATGATTGTAATTGTGCATGATTTCGTGCCTTTGCTTTCCCAACTTTTGTAGTTCGTTGATGAAGCATTGAAGAAGAATATCAGAAGGCGCTTGCATTTTGATCATCTTATTTGAGTTATGTCTACGTCTAGTGTCTAATAACTAGTTGTCTCATTTCCCTCCTCGGATAGGAGTCCCTCCTCCTTGGATATTTGTTATTGACTGATTATCGTTTGATGTTGTTTAATGTGTTGACTTCCAAGCTATACTTCGGATAGGAGTCCCTCCTCCTTAGCAAGCTCGTTGGCCAAGGCATCGTGATTTTGTTGTTTCTAGTAAACTATTTCCTAAGCCCATACCTCGGATAGGAGTCCCTCCTCCTTGGCAGGTCTCAGATCTAGTTTACCGTATAGAGTGTTTGCTTGTACCAACCTTATCTTGGTGTATACCCGAGAGTTCAGAGCCTCGGTCATATTCTCGGGAGACGGCGAATTCAGGTGATCCAACCAAACCATTCCCGCTCCTTTACCCTCATGCTCTATTTACCTTGAAGGTATTGGATAGATAAAAGCTAGATTAGTCGTAGTTGAGATCTGCAGAAACCAGAGAAAAAGCTTAGCTACGGCGCATTGTGTTTGTGCACCCTTGTGTCCTGCCGCTGAAGCATAAAAAGATAGGAACTTTAGTTACATTTCCCTTCCCTACGCATTGCTCCCAGCAGAGAGGGACTTCTCCTCTTTAAATAACGAAGAAGTGTTGCAAAACATTTGAAATAGCTGAACGTTTACAATCAGCACTCCAGAGGTGCTAATTTAAACGCCAACAAGTTCCTACCTCTCAGGATAGACATTACACACACGAGTTGAACTTGGTGTTACCCTTTCAAGTTAACTCGATGTTGTCATCACATGCATATCTATTCTGAGATTTGCCTTATTTACTTGGAGTTTTATTTAGGGTTTTACGTTAACTAATGATTAGTCTTCCAGTTAACTTGCTTTCAATAAATTTCGTGCATGTCAGCACAATTGTCCATTTTTAGATTAGATGTTTACGGTTAGCGATGGTAGTTTTCCGATTAAGCGTATAGTTTACTATTGGGGCTTAGCGTGAATCTTGCATGCATTGCAAGGCTGTGGAAATGTCTCAGGGTGATTTAGGGTTCCCTACACCTTGATGTATATAAATAGGCTTTTGCTCATTTGTAAATAACTTTGCTTGAGAGAGAAATATATGCTGCGCCTACCTTGCCCTCAATATTGCTCTTTTGGTATTTGTTCATGTGTCTTCGCTATTACGATTAATTGTTATGCCACATAGGGTTTCAAGAAATTGTAATGGTGGATTCTTTCCATAGTTTAGATAAATCTGTTTTGTGCATATTTACCATTGTGATCAATCGCTATGCCACATAGGGTTTCGAGAAATTACGGTGATAAATCTGTTTTGTGAATCTTTATCATTATAATCGAGGGTTATGCCACATAGGGTTTCGTGAGATTGTGGTGATAAAGCTGTTTGTGAAGTCTTTACTATTTCAATCAAGTGTTATGCCACATAGGGTTTCATAAGATTGTCATGGTAAATTCTTAAATCTGTTTGTGCCCAATAAGCTTGTTTAGATTGAGATAATAGTTGCGCCACCTTGCCTTCAAATAGAGAATCTAAACTCGTTTATCGTCAGTTAGTCAAACCTTTACTCGTTTCCTCTAGCTCTGTTTTTCCTAAAATTTGGATAGATTAAATTTAAGTTGTAGTTAGTAGATCACGCAAAACCCGAGGAAAACTTCGGCTATAGCGTATAAGTTCTTTCAAGAAAGCCTTGTGCCTCTACAGCTGAAACAAAAAGACAGGACATAGTTTAGCTTATTTTCCTTTGCAAGTATTTTTGTCAAAGCACAACGAGGGAGCTTCCCCTCCTAATTTGAAGAGCACTCATTGCGTAGTGTACACAGGCTGTTCATAACAACTTTTACTCCAGAGGTGTTAGTTGTTACGCCAACTGCAGCTCATGTATGGATTCGGGCATGGCGTGCCAAGTTGAACTCAAGAGCGGAGACACTTATGTTTACTGGCTACAGCGACAATCACAAAGCCTACAGGTTGGTTGACGTGGAGACAGGTCGTCTCATATTCAGCCGAGATGTTGTGATTGATGAGACTATTGGTCCATTTGTCCCTACTACCAGTCCTGCAGAGCAGCCTATGAAGGTTCTTGATGAGGGTGTTCGTCTTCCTCTTGGTTCCCATGATGGGAGGGCTTCAGAGCATTCTGACTTTGAAAATGAGGAGTCTATTGATCATGATATAGCACCACCTGATTTTCCTCAGGACTCATATCCAGATGACTTTGTTTCAGAAATCCCAGGAGATGCTGTTACTCCTGTTTCAGATGTTGGCACTTCTACTCGTCGCCCTAAGTGGTGGGCCAAGACAATCGGTGATCTTCATGATGATGAACTCATTGAGGGCAGATCTACTCGTAGCAAGAGCAAGCAGCAACACACCGTCAACTTTGCTCTTATGGCCAACATCCACAGCATTGACGAGCCTCATACATATTCCGAGGCTAAAGGAATTCCAGAGTGGGAACAGGCTATGCAGACAGAATATCATAGTCTCCTGAAGAATCACACTTGGGTTCTTTCTGATCTTCCTCCTAGGAAGAAACTTGTCAGCTGCAAATGGGTTTACAAGGTCAAGTATCATGCAGATGGTACTTTGGATAAGTACAAGGCCAGATTGGTTGCTCGGGGATTTACACAGCGGGAGGGCATCGATTACGAGGAGACATTCGCTCCTACTGCCAAGATGAGCACAATTCATCTTCTTCTCGCTATTGCAGCCCAATTTGGATGGACAGTTCATCAGATGGACGTCAAGAGTGCCTTCCTCAATGGTGATTTGCAGGAAGAAGTCTACATGACGCAGCCTCCTGGTTTCAAGGTTGCCGGCAAAGAACATCAGGTGTGTAGGCTCGTGAAAGCGCTCTATGGCCTCAAACAGGCTCCCCGTGCATGGTATTTCAAGATTGATCAGTACTTGGTTGATCATGGTTTTCAGCGTAGCCCTTCTGATAGTAATCTGTATGTCAAACACTCTGGTGATGATATTCTCTTTCTTGTTGTCTATGTTAACGATTTGATCATTACTGGCAGTTCAACACATTTGATTGCAGCAATCAAATAGGATTTGTGTTAGACTTTTGACATGACAGATTTGGGGCTTCTCCATTATTGTTTGGGTATTGAAGTTTGGCAGACCGATGGTAGCATCTTTATCTCTCAGTCAAAATATGCCAAAAGTTTGCTTGACAAATTCCGGATGCAGGACTGCAAACCTGCTTCCACACCTATGGAGAAGGGGCTAAAGTTGTCAGCCAACTCTGATTCACCTCCGGTCGATGAAACGACCTTCAGGCAACTAGTGGGCAGCCTCATCTACCTCACTGCCACTAGACCTGACATCAATTTTGCAGTGAGCTACATTTCTCGCTTCATGACAGCTCCAAAAGTTGATCATTGGATTGCAGCGAAACGAGTGCTGCGATATGTTAAGGGCACTTCAGATTATGGCATTTTGTATGGCAGATGCAAGGATCCAAAGCTGATTGGTTACACAGACTCAGATTGGGCAGGTTCAGTGGATGATTGAAAATCTACTTCTAGGTATGTATTCAGTTTGGGTACAGGTGCTGTAACATGGACCAGCAAGAAGCAACAGGCAGTAGCTCTTTCCTCGACAGAAGCTGAATATCGATGAACAGTTAAAGCAGCATGTGAGGCAGTTTGGCTTCGTAGGATGCTTTCTGACATGCACATGTCACAAGTAGGACCTTCTCCCTTGTACACTGATAATCAAGGGGTGCTCAAACTGGCCAAAAATCCAGTCTTCCATGAACGTACCAAGCATGTCGAGCTTCATTGTCATTACATCCGCAAGCTGGTAGAAGACGGATTCGTTCAGCTGCAGTATGTTCCAACAGCGGATCAGACTGTAGACATTCTCACCAAGTCTCTGAGCCCGGATAAATTTGTAAAATTCAGGGGGCAACTTGGTGTTGTTGATGGATTGACCATTAAGGGAGGGTGTTAGAATATATTATTCTCTTTTTATTTAATGGTCAATGTAAAGTTATGTTTAGTCTAATATACTGTTTCTACAGTATCAAGTAGGCTAGTTAGGTAGATATCATTAATATCTACAGTGCTTCATGCACTTCTATATATTGTAACCTTTTTTATGTTAATAAAAGACTTTTTAACCATTTACAAATTTAAGATATTCATATCCTTAGACCCCAATTAAGGCAAGAAGAAACCACAATGTGGTTAGGACTAAGAGATCATATGATCTATAAGATTGGTAGAGCAAGGAGATGGAGAAAACAACTATGAATCGGTTGAAAAGAATCTAGTAGTACAAATTTGAAGCCAAAGTCTATCTTGAAGAAGTTGAAGTCAGAGATTAGTCGGATTTGTAGTCAGTAGTGGAGATATTAAAACATTCAACTTGCTATGAATAATCATGCAAAGGAAGAGTGGGTGGAAATAGCTAGACATCTATTATTGGACAAAGCGTTCATTGATCTTATAGATTGAGTTTGGTATGAAGAATTTGTCGGGTTCCAAAACTATTGCTCCACAATCCTATGACTCTTCTTATATTTAGGGCTAGGGATTTGTTGTCAAGAAGGTAAACAAGGGTTCATCAATAAACTAAGGATGGTTAAAGTCCGATTGATGAGAGTGGGTAGTCTCTTCTACACTTTGGGCTCAGTTTGGCATGGGAGGGTATTCCTAGAGGTATCCTTAATAAGGTTTTAAACCAATTAAAATGTAGTATGATTGCAACAATCAATAACGTTACCTAATGTACATTTGACCCCTATATTTTTCACTAGGTCAAGACAAACTTGTTGTACCCCAAAATTAAAATTTTTTGTTACACTTAGACATTTTGAAGAAATGAGTAAAAATCTTGTCGAAACAGTCAAAAAGGTCAAAATTTGGGTGTGCATGTCTTGCATGGAGGGTCAAAACACAAAATTTTCAATTTCTGACGATCTGGGTCTGCTAAGAGCAGCTTAACCTACAAAACCCAGATCTCATTTTTTCATCCCTAAATTTTAGGAAAACTGCTATTTTTAGAAATTTTCTCGAAATAGTAACGTTTTCTGGGTTTCTGAGGTTTTCTTTCGAAGCGGATCTTTGCAAAATTTTTCTAAAATAGAAAATTTCTAAAATAGAAAGTTGGTCCGCGAGTCGAGCTGATTTTGATTAGCTCAAAATAATGTCCGGTATCGGTAGTGCGGTCGAGAATCTTAAAATAATCAGTTTTGCCCTCTGGGTCTATTGACTTTTGAAGCATATCATTCGAGGTCATCATGTCATTGACTGCTAAGTGTCAATTCCAGCATTCAAATTTCCAGCGAAAGGTGAAATGATGAGCATGCACGAGGATCGAGGAAGAAAAGTGAAAAGTCATGAAAATTTTCTAAGTCTGCTAAGTTTGGGCGCCCCAGTTGAAGAAAGGCGCCCACCTTTTCAGGGTGCCAAATGAAGGAATTAGGGTTACGGTCTCCAATGGAAGTTGCTCAGTTTTCAGTCAGCTTCGCGATGGATATCCCCGTCAGAGCATCAGATGATCCAGTCTCCGGCAAATTCAAGTTGAAGTCAAGGTATAAAGTGAAGATCTGAAACTTGAAGAAGATGAAGTTGAAAATTTTTCTAAGTCTGGAGAAACTGGGCGCCCTAAGAAGAGAAAGGCGCCCAACTTTTCAAGGGTGCAAACAAAGGAAATTTCAGTCAAAGTTATAACGGGAGGTCTTTAGAATTCGACAGGCTTTCCAGTAAGCTATTCAGCACGACAAACGGAGCTCGCAGTCATCAGATTCAAAAGGCTGAACAGAAGGTCCGACGAGAGGTAAAAAGAGGAATTCAAAGCAAAAGTGAAAAAGTCAAAAATAAACTAAGTGTTGGTAAACTGGGCGCCCCCAGTCAAGATAGGCGCCCAACCTTTTGAAGGGTAAAAAATCCATTTTTGACAAAAGTGTCTCCAGAGCACCCCCCTTCATTCTCCGTCAGCTTCGCAATGAGCACAGCCATCAGTCAATCCGACGCCCGGAGCTTAAGATCCAACAAGGTCATCTGAAGAAGTGAGGGACCTGAATAAATTGGAAAATTTTCTAAGTCTGATGGAAGTGGGCGCCCCAGTTGAAGAAGGGCGCCCAAATTTTAGAGCCTCCAAATGATGGAATTTGCAGAAGTAACGTCCAAGAAGGCCTCGCCAAAATCAGTCTGGCTATCCAACGAAACACTCAGACAGTCAGTCCGATCAACGTAGCTCCCAGAATCGAAGATTCACCAGAAGATCAAAGGGAGAAGGAAGAACTTGGAAGTCAGGAAAATGGCTAACACTGGAGAAGTTGGGCGCCCCTAGAAGGAAAAGCCTCCCATGAATTCGGAGGTCGAGATCAAATTTTTAGCCGGAGGTGCCTCCAGAACATCTTCTTCAGAATCAGTCCAGCTCCGCAGTAAACCACTCAGCTCGCCTGTCGGGTACACCAATCAACGAGAAATCAGAGGCGAAGTGGCATGTTAAAATGGAGAAAAGTTGAAAAAGTTGAAATTTTGACTAACACTGGTGAAGTTGAGCGCCCCTCTTGAAGAAAGGCGCCCAAATCTTCATGCCTTAGAAGATTTTTGAAGATTTTCAAAATTTCAAAATTTGCTTGAGAAGAAGATGGCGTCCAAACTTGAGAAGATAAGATTTAGGGTTTTGAAAATAAAAGCAGAAAAAAAAGCAAAACCTAAAATCGAACCCTAAGTCTATTTAACACTTCTTTTCAATGTATTTTTCATTATTTTTGCAGGTAGCATCCAGAGGATAAAGTTGGAGCAGCAAGTTTGAGAAATTTTTGTGATTAAAGAATTCATAGTTGCTGGTTTTACATCAGATTTTTCAGACCAGCAAGCATAAACCATTGTTCTTTCAAGCTTTTTGTTCCAGAAGATCAAGTTTTTCAAGCAGAAGGCCAAGGCTTTCAATTTTTCAGTCATCTGGGTCTTTTTGCCTCAATCTTCTGAAGAAATTTTCAAGAACTTCATCAAGTTGCAGCAAGTGCTTTTATCTTGCATGTCGGTGAAAACCTCAGTGCATTCAAATTTCAACCATCTGGGTCCTTTCCAATCAGTCTTCTGAAGAAAACCCATATCGCAGTTTTTTTTCAAAAACCTAGGGCTGGCTGCTTTTTCGATCAAACGTCAGAGTTTTGCAAATCCAATCAACTGGGTCCATTTCTAACGATATTCTGAACAAAACCCAGATGCCAGCTTTTTTCGGGAAAAATTGAAGAAATTAGGGTTTGCCGCTTTTTCAGTCAAAATTCAAGATTTTCAAAAACGGACGATCTGGGTTGTCTTGTATCGTCATTCTGAACAAAACCCATATCGGAAAATTCTCAAAAATTAGATGGATTGAAGCACAAAAATCAGCATTCTAAAATAGAAATTGTTCAAGACTTATGCGAAGACGAGAGGCCGAGGATTCTGATCATTCTTGAGGTTTTTACGAAGTGGAATTACCTCTAATGGTTTCAAGTCAGTCAGCACTTTCACGAATTACATCAAAGCGGTGGGAACCAGGACTTGCATCATGTCAAGCGGTGTTAAACCTACTGCATACTTGGAGAGAAGCTGAGGCAACACTTCCAATCCCGGGAACACAGGTCATTGGACTCCTAAGCGGCCGTCTATTCCTATATCAGTTCAGAGCCTTGAGTTCGTAGTCGCTTGCATTAAGCATTACAACCCGGCTACTAGGGAGATCCAGTCAGCAGATGGCAGGTTGATTTGCAGTTTAAAGCCTGACATGGTTGAAAAGTGTTTTTCCATTCCCCCATGGCCTGAAAGTGTAACTCTTTCTAGGGATGAATGTGAAAAGATGTGGAATATGCATAAGGACAAAATCTGACGAAGGTACTTGAGAGATGGATGAAGAAAAACATAAGACATTTGCCCAGGAGTAGCCAGTTGAGAGGAGTTCAAGGGCGAGGTTACCATCATCATCCCACTTTGCTCCAGGGTCCAGCTGGTTTCGAGGATACCACCGGGTTTCGCCGGATGTTTTACCATACCTCACATTGCCGGCCAGAGTTTTATGATTTGGCCACGGTGTGTTGCTACATCAACAAATAGCAGAATATTTCCGGTTTCATGTATTCCCACGCTTGGTGTCATATCTGATGTTGGTGGCCTATCAAAGGAGTCAATTGAGAGGATTGAGCAGAAGTCATTGGCGTTCAACATATATAATTATTATCCCGGTTGGAATTCACAAAGTGGAACACTGCAGGGTGACAGGGCATTGCGAAATGTACCACGGTCGTGAACGGACAGTAGTGCGTCATATGTGATTCTTGAGAACAGCAATGTTGAGATATGGGCAGATTGGTTTATCTGAGTTCCTACAGCACTCTGGGGTTTATGGTTATTCGGTGCCCGGCTCATGTGCCAAGGTATCCGTCAGGCGAGGTCATCTTCATGGAATTCTTGAGGGAAGCTCACGGTGTCCACACAGTCTTGAGAAATAGAAAGAAACCCTCTCTTCACTTTCCATTAGGGTTAGGTATTTATACATGCAGGACTGCTGCAGATGCCAGGACAATTGGAGAAGAATTAGATAAATTCGGTCTCAAACCCTACAGTGAGAGGCGGTCATTTGATCCTCATGGTGTCTACGCTGGCCGGTTGGAAAAGAATTACAATCATATACCCGCACTTGAAGATTTGTGGGCTAACTGTGCAGATGAGTTTGAAGTGCGAAGGCGTAGTTACAGCAGGTTGACTCTCCATCAGATGAAAGATTGTTTGAATGAAGACATTGAAGGGCTCTCTGATGATGATGAAGATGTTCTTCTACCAATGTACACTTAGAAAAGAATCAAGGATCAGCCTCTTCCACAAGTTAATTGGGCAAACAAGGAATCTCTTTCAGTTGAAGACAGAACAAGACAAGTCGTTGAGTATAGTAAGGTTTTCTTAGTGCTTAAAAGGAAGAACTCTATTCCAGTAGCAGAGCCGCCAAGGATAATTCCCTCTTCTTCTACAGCACAGTCAAAAGGAAAGGGTAAAAGTCAGTCTCAAGATGGTGTCAAAGGATGTAGATCAAATAAAAATGTAAAGAGAAGGTTGGATTTCTCAGGCATAGTCATACAGGAACAGCCTACAGTTGATTCAAAAGTTCCTCTTGACGAGCCCATACCTCAGAATGAAGCAGAGGAGCCACCGTCAACACATGTTCCTGTACCTTTGACGGGTTCGTCACCAATTCATATTGATCTTGATATCGAAGATGATGAAGAGATCACAGCAGTACCTCCTGAGGAAGTTAGTAAAGATACTACGGTGTCTTGGCAAGGCATAGGAAGGTTAGAGAGGCCTTCTCAGTGAGTGTTGATGATCTGATAATATTTGTGGGAACCTCCTAAAAGAAGAAACCAAGAGCAAGTTCGCTGATAGGAATCTAAATTAGCGGATTATTTGTAAGAAACTGCGTACTCGGAAGATAAGAATAGAGATGAAGTTGGGCATGGATGGTTGCCGTAGTCAGGCTAATTTTTGTTAGAAATATGGACATGGAATTGGAGTCTCTTCAGGGGTTGTCATCGAAAACCATGAAGAGTGGCGAAAGATGGAAGACAAGGGGCGGCCTCAAGGCGAAAGATGGCCAGCAGCTTTTATTTCTAAGCATAGAACGGTTCTTCACAAACAACCAGTTGCTGCCCCAGGTCTTAGAGACACCAATTGATCACCATCAGTTAAGACAGCTGGTCATATGTGGGAAAGAGACTCAGGAATGGATCGAGAGCTTCATTGTCAGAGGAAAGGAGATCTTGGCTCGGATGTTCCAGTTGAGAGAGAATGCTCATAAACTTCGTCAAAGCATCCAAGGATTTGAACAAACATGGGCTGAAGTAAAACCTAGGCATGAGATTATCATTGCTGATTTAGACACAGCCTACGGTTCAGCAGTTTCGAAGGAGCACAGAAGACAAATCCTTGTATGGAGAGAACGTCATGTTTTCAAAGTTAAAACCTATGAGAGGATATCTGAAGAATTCATCACCTACAGGCAAAGGGTGGTTGAAGCTCTCCTTTTCATCAGTGAATTTGTCATAGAGATCCCCTCTCAGTACAGTCTTGAAGATGGTTCTTATGTCGGGCTTGAGGAGGTGCAAAATCAGTTCCAGAACGTTGTTCAAAGTTGCAGCCCAGTTGGCGGAAGGATGTTCATATTTCAGTGATGTCAGCAAAGTTCAATAAAGCGGCCAATGAGATTGAAGATTTCCTAAGATCTATTGCAGATGCCGAAGATATTCTTGAAAAGCGGTGTTTTGCTGTTGATGGTATAGATGCACCGAACCGGGACACAATCTCAAGACTTCCTAGCGGATGTGATCGAGCTTTAAAGCAGCTTTCTTCTAGAAGCTTTCTTTCCCGCTTTCTTTCTATTCTTGGAATCATCCTTATCCATTCTTTGAGGATAGAAAGAAGATAAGATGTAATAGTTGGCGTTTCCCGCTTTTTCTGCTTTTTAGGGTTTTAGTTGTTATCTTGTTTCTAGATTTAGTAATAAAGCTTGCTTGCTGAGCAAGCCCTAGATTGTGAAAGCAAGGAGATTTTAGGGTTCCCTACTCCTCTGCTTCTCTATAAATAAGAGCCTTTGCTCATTTATTTTTTTAACTTGCTATGAGAACAAAGCTGAGCCTATTGTGCCTTCTATTTGTTGCTCAAGTATTGTTCATTTGTATTGTGATAAACAAATTGTTGAGCCTCTTTGCCAACAAGGAGTTAGTAAGATTGCTGTTTTCTATTGTGTTAAGAATAAGTTTGCAAGCCTCCTTAGCTGCAATTTCTTATTCAAGGCATGTTAGAAGGGAGTTTTGTTTTAGAGATTTGAGTAATAAAATCATGAGCCTCTTTTGCCTTGGTCTAAAATCTCAGATTTCCGTTATCTATGTTATGCTTTCATGATCTTTATTTCAGCTTACAGTGAAGTGTGTAGGTGTTTGTTGAGAGAGAGATTGTTAAAGTATTTTTGTCAGAAAATCTACCTTGTTAATTTCTAACTTCTCTTGCTCTGCTATTACTTGAGAGGTTAGGAACGTCTTTAGTCTAAGTTAGTCGTAGTTGAACTTCTTATCAGAAAATCTCAGCTGCGGCGTTTGTGTTTAAAAAACCTTGTGCTCTAAGCTGATCCAAAAGATAGGCAACTTAGTTTTAGTTTACTTTCTTTCAAACACCATCAGCAAGAGGGAGCTTCCCCTCCTAATTTGAAGAGCAGTTTATCTGTGCATAGCTGTCCGTTTTCAAATCCGCATTCCAGAGGTGCGAATTTAAACGCCAACAAAACTACTTGCATAAAACCTCATACACAATTGACAACACACCTTGCACATGCACCTATAGGTTACAACACTATTTTAATTTCTTTAGATGATTTCGTTTGACATTACATATACAGTGGCAAGGTGTTGACATGCATGGCATGATTCTTTGATGATTTAGCTATTTGGGTTGCTTGAGATTATTCCTTGGTTTGCAATATTGGATTATGAATAACATTTATACTAAACTAAATATAATCTACTCCTACTTCTAACAAGGATGGAGATTGTTTAAATGAAGAGTGTTTGATCCATCATCAATAAGGACCAGTGCTAATTCCATTGGGCAATAGATTCATGAACAACAAATAGGGAGGAGATACATCCAATAAAACATCAATGAAACCAAAGATATATTTCGTACAAATCAAAGATTAATCATTTAGAATGGACATACTTGATAATCCATCTCACAATTGCAATAACCCATATGCAACAAAGGAATGACCATTACAAAACATTTGTAATGCATTGGATGCTATCACACATACATCAAACCCCTATTACATTTGTACTTGCAAATTTGGTAAGAGGAAATACATAATTACAATTATAATATTCCCTTGAATCATGGTAGATTATTATGGAGACTTACCATTACATGTAGATATGCTTTACAAAATCCTTCCTATGTTTTATAAGATGTATTCCAATGTTTGTAGACTAGGCATTCAACATTTAATGCCCCATAACCAACTCGAGGCACTTGTAGACTAGAAAATTAGTTTAGTGACCAACCCTTTTGATGTAGAATAAACTCATATTTATATTATTTCTTTTCTAGTGTACCTTGAACCCATGCAAGAAATTGAGTATTTGGCTGCTAAGGGTGTTACATGTATGGTGAGCTTACATCCCACTTTTTTTTTTGAAATGATGGCCTGGAGCTTGTGTGAAAATCATTCATATCATAAACACAATCAACGCATTAAAAGTGGCATGGATTGCCTTAATTTTTCATTGCTAGAAGTACATATGAATATGCACCTTTGAGACAAACAATTGTTTTTGGGTGGGAAAAACCCTTTTGGAGTAGTTATGGCGTCAAATTGGGTCTATAATGGCATCTTGGGTTGCGCAATTGAAATATGCCAACCAATTTTTTCCTTGAATTTTTGATAAACAATTCAATACAACAAGCACCTGTTAAGGATTAGCCCAAAATCTAAACTAGCTGAAAGTGACCTTCGCCAAGAATGTTCACCAAGATCCTTTGAAAGGCGAGGTGATAGCATATGGCGTTGGGATCCTTAGCATCCAAAATTGAATAAAGAGCAACACTGAAAGTAAAGAAGCTCGACCACTTATTCAGCGGGAGGGAAATTACAATGAAAGATATTCATCTGCTAACAGCAGACATCCACTTATGCAGTGGGAATACTCCACTTATTCAGTGGGTGAAAATGAGAGATACAAATGCTAATTTCCTCCACACTGGCAGTAAATCATCCAGGGGTTACAATGTTTGAATTAAGAAACACAAAGTAACTGCAGAAATAGAAAATGACTGGAATAGTACTACTGTTTACAGCCTTACAATGCCAATTATTTGCAAATTACAAGTGCTAATACAATATTATCAAATCCCAATGAAGGAAGATGGTCTCCCACACTTATAATCTTCTCATTAACTGAAAACCAAGCCAAAATCTGATCTAACACAAATTTGATAATGAATACTAGCAAACAAAAATGTCTAACCAGCAAGCTAAGACACAAAAAAATGTTCATGACAACCTCAGAACACCCCCAAATGCCCTGAAAGCTGATGCAAATGTAACTAGCAATGATGGCGCCCAAATCCCAATGACAAAGCCTCATCAAAAAGCCTACAATTATTTTGCACAAATCCCAAGGCACTCTCCAGAAAGGTACGACCCTCCAGGAAGGGTGATTTCATGCTAAAAAATTCAATCCTTGAAATTAAAATCTGAAAATCTCCAAAGGGGTCGCCTACAACAGAGAAAGACATTTAACAACTACCTAGAACAAAATAAAATTTACTCTATGACTTGCAAGCAAAATCGACTTTTAGCTATACTAGACCAACAAACTCAAAAATGATCAAAAACTTCAGAAGTCTCCATTGTAGCTCAATCTGCCTTCCCTGAATGAGAAGCAGTCTTAAACCAGCTAGGTGTTATCTTTCAAACACATAGACTGATCCCTGCTAGGAGGTATGCATTCCTCAAAGCTATTTGCCTGAAATCATTCTAGCAGTATAACAGAATAATAGACATTGGATAACAAAATGAAGAATAGAAGGCTCCTTTTATAGATTTTAGAGTGACTCTTTAGCTTCCCAAGGATGACTTTTCTTCCTTGACAATATTTTTTTAATTTGAAATTCATTTCCTCTTCTCTCTTTGTGGCATCCCACTTCAAGGGTGAGTATAATAAACTTTAATAATTTTAAAGTTTGTCTTCAAATGTGGCTTCCACACTCCAGGAGTAGTTTTCAACCTTAGAAATATTAAACTGACCACCTGATGAGGCGTCCACCCTCAAGGTCCCCCTTTTAAAATGACTTTTAAGTTGTAACACTAGGTGTTGTACCCAAAATATTTTTTTTGGCATTCTGCTTAAATTGAGCTAAATCTTGTTAAAATGCCATCTAAAGTTTGTTTTAGGTCAAACCAAACATAGGGTCTTTGTGGGTTTCTGTCAAGGAACACGTGCAAAATTATGAAAATTTCAAAATTAGGGTTTTACGCCCCTATTTTCAGGGTAACCCCCAAAAATAGGACCTTCCCGTAAATTATCGAAAATGATTTTGATAGGATTAAATGACTGCATGATCACATTGGTCAAGTCAGAATCATCAAAAGACACGTACTCTGGTGGGTCTATTTCTATTTTTCAGGAACAAAGTTAGGAGCTCCGCAGCCATTAATGGCAGATTGGCAAGTACCAAGTGCTGAAAGCTAAGCTTCAAAAGCTTCAACGATGCAACCATGGCGAAAAAGATCTAAAAAGATGTTGTTTGATGAAGGAGATTTCTGAAACCCAAAAAGGTCAAAATTTGACTAACTCTGGAAATGTTACGAAGGAGAGATCGGTTCACGATGCTGAAAAGAGCCTTTTTCAAGCAGGGGTGCCCTTGATTCTTAAGGGTCAAATGTAACCTGTTGAATCATCCAAAGCCGTCATCCTTGGTGTTCGCTTGTTGGCTTGACAACGAAACAAACAACAGGATCATCTGATGAGTTGATCACCAGTAGTTGTCGATAGAGCGAAAAGAGGCAGTTGAGGAAGTATCAAGAAATGGCTGTCAAATGTGAAGATCAAGGTAAAAAAGCACCCTTTCCAAGGAAAGGCGCCCTTCTTTTTGGAACTTTAGATGATCTCAGATGCCTGAAAGTCTCCCAAGACGGTTTTCTTAGTCAAAGTCACCCTCGACAAGATAATCATCAGCATGAGCATTCAACAAGGCAATCAACAGATAATCAAGATCAAATTGGAGCATCTTTAAAGGTGAAAATCACTGTGCAAAAGGCAAAAGCGCCCTTTTCATTGAGGGGCGCCCTTGAATAAAGGAACCCTAAATTGACTTCTGAGTTTTCCAGTTCCAGTCATCTTTGGCGAAACGGAGCTAGCTACCTTATGAGATATCAAACAAGATCATTTGATTTTTTGATCAATGAGAAATCCAGATCAAGTAATGAGAGGTCAATTCAAAAGGTTAAAGAATGAATACTGAAAAATCACCAAGGAAAAGGAAAAAGCGCCCTTTCTTGAGAAAGGCGCCCTTCCTTTTGAAGCCACAAACTCAACTTTTCAGCTTACTGCCTCCCAGGCACTTCTCTTCAATTTACCTCTAGCTCGACAGTGAATGTACCAACAATAGCTCAGGATCAACAGATCAATCTAGATTCAGGATTAAACAGGGGTCATTCAATAGAGAAAATAATAAAAACTTGCAAAACTCAAAAGGGATGCCTGGAAAAGGTCAAAGGCAAAGTTTTTGACTAAAGTCAAGATATTTTGAGATAAACTTGGCCAACTCGCTCCACGATTAGTGGAAATCACCTTTTTGAACTTCAAATCAAGCCAAATCAACTCTTGATCATGAGTTAAGTTCCCAAACTTGTGGATCTAAGGTTTAAGTCTATATAATCAAGGTATAGGCGTCCCACTTCATTATTTCATTGCAGGTTGATGATCAAGAACAACCATAAGCCCTCAAGGACGCCATTTACAGATCTGGCCAAGGTTTTCATCCGTTCTTCGATATTTCTTGCAGATCTGAAGTAGAAGAAGATTGTTAATCTGAGGTTGGATTCAGAGACAGATTTTCTTAGGGAGTCAGATAAAAAACTTCCAATCCATCTTTTGTCTACTTCCTCTCTTCTTGTCTTAGGTTTTCTTGCATGTCACACAAAGCAGCAGGCTACATCAGATTTGATCAACTGGGCAGATTCAGCATAATTTTCCAGTGAAACCCATCTTGTCACATTTTCTAGAATCAACAAACTTGCTGCCCCTATTTTTGGGGGTTTTTTCGAAAAAGTTTTATAATCAAAATTCCGAGGAATTGGGTTTGTTCATCATTGAAGCACGAACAAAACCCATGTGCCAGAATTTTTTTGGAAAAATACTTATCGGCAATGTGGTATTTTCAGGGGTTTCCGAAAATTGTCAAAACAAGGTCAAGTTTACAGTCAATCTTTAAGTTTTTCAAGATGCAGTACTCTCAGGTACAATACAGGACCAAGACCACCCTATTTCATGATTACTTGAAAACAGTTGACACAAACTTACATCAGGTAAACCTAGTGGTTGATCTAGAACAACTAGAGGGCATGAATTAGATCACATTGCAGAACATTGAAGAATCTGGGTTGCTACAGGTTGCGTCCATCCCCATCACATTATAAATCGTGGAGCTTGTAATCGCTTGTATTAAGCATTACAATCCTACCACTAGAGAAATCAGAGCAGTGGATGGGAGAATTGTTTGCAGTCTAAAGCATCAGGATATTGAAAAGTGTTTTGATATTCCATCATGTTCTAACAACAAAGTCATATCAGTGACAGAATGCGTGAAGGCATTCGAGACAACCAAAGACAAATGTCAAAGGATAATAGTTGAAAAATGGCTAAAAGTGACAAAGGCTAACTTGCCTAAGTTGGTTGGACGAGGAGAATGTAAAGATGAGTACGCAGTGTTAATCACTCTACTCAATAGAATCACTAGAGAAGAGAATGGCAATCAATTCCAGTCATGGATGTATTATGTCATTGCGAAAATCATTGGCAGAAGGGAACATTATGACTGGGCCACTCTGATTAGTGACACACTCCAACAGATCACCGGGTATCTGGAAGCTCATAGGTTTCACATGTGTTCTTACCTGGTATACCTGATTTCCTTCCAAGGTGATTTTAGGATATTAAACAATGTGGGAACCTTAGGTGTGTAGAAGGTTCATGAGCATTTTACACGTCTTGAGTTTACTCAAGTGGAGCGACACTTCAAAAGAATAAGTGATCACTTCATCATGCACACCATACGAGAGCTAGACCATGAGATGCACATGCGTATTTCACAGATAACCAAAGAGGCAATGGCGGATTGGACAGATTGGTTCATCCAATTCCCTACGTTCTCCTACATACGCATGTATGGCTACATTGGTCACCCAGCCATGATGCCAAGATACCCTTTAGATAGGGTAGTCTTCATGGAATTCCTAAGACAGTTGTTCGAAGTCCACGTCTACTTGGGCTTGAAGAAGAAGATAGCTGTAAAATTTCCCATTGGAATGGGACTCTATAGATGTAGGTTCGCGGCAGATGGTAAGATGATGAGTCAGGAAACGGCGAGGCTTAATCTCAAGTACCTCATTGAGAGGAGGTTCTATGATCCCAGAGGGCTCTATGCGGTGCATCTCGAGCAACACTCGTCACATAAATCTTCTATGGAAGATTATTGGGTAAATTGTCAAGATGAGCATGAAGTGCGAAGGAACTATAGTAGGTTCAGGCTCCCACAAATTGTTGATTTTATGTCAGCAGACATCGAGGGCTTATCTGACGATGAAGGGGAAGTCATTCTCCCCTCATTCTTCATAGATTCAGTTGACTCCCAACCACTCCCAAGAGTGGATTGGTATGCGGAGGAAAACACGTCTATAGAGGAAAGGGCGACTAGAGTGGTTAGAAATAGCTAACTCTATCTCGACAGCAAGAAATCAAGGAAGGTGGTACCTCACAGAACAGAGCCGCCACAGGTTCAATCTACACCACCTTCCACTTCAAGAAAGAAGCCTAGGCAGAAGCAATGGTGCAATCCTCCCCAAGGGATGAGGATGTCAAAGCCTACAAAGCCCAAAACACAGAGGGAAAATGTGGAGAAAGCCACACACAACCCTGAAATAGTCATGGGTATTGCTTCCCCAGAGCAAGTAATAGAGACTGCTACCCAAAAACCAGCAGCAATAGTTGCTAAAGATCCGTTAGCAGAAGTGGTAGAGCTAGCAGCAGAAACGGTGCCTGTTATGGAAATAGAGCCGCCAACATCACCACCATCACAGCAGTCGCAAGTCCTCATTGACTTAGACTCGCCACTGAGAAACATTGCTCCGGCACAGTCTCACACATCGGGCATTCAAGGGCCCCATATTCCTCCTAGTGAAGTTAGCTGAGATTCCATTTGGCTTGAAGGATTCCTAGGAAGAAAGAGGGAAAAACCCTCCTATGAACTTGACTAAATTGAATTCGACCACGTCCCACAAGACATGCCGGCGAAGAATTTGAAGAAGCAAGTTCACATAGAAAGGAATGCAGATTGTGAACTCATCATAGAGACTATTGCCCCACTAGTAGAGAAAAGCATAACCGAGGTACAAGTAGAAGACTATACATTGTCTAAACTTAACTTCGGGAAGACTACACGACAAGTGGAGGCAGATCTTCTCAGAATGGCTTCGGTGAGCACAAGAAAGGATGGTAAAGGATGGGAGAGACAAAGCAGCCTTAAAGGCTGAGAACCAACAATTGAGATCATACATTTCCAGCTTGATGCATGGCACCCCGAATGTCTCAGCCTTACCAGCAGGATTGCTAGATCTCGCTGCAGAACAAAATCATCAACAACTGATAACATACGGAAAACACTTGAGAGATCAAGTGGAAGAGTTTGTTCTCAAAGGTAGATGTATACTGGAAAATCTATACCAATTACGGGATAGAGCACATGGACTTCGTGCAGAGATCCAACAATCAGAACAAAGAATGGCAGAAAAGAGGCTAGAAGACGAGAACACAATTGCAGACTTGCAATTGGCATATCAATCAGTCTACTCCGAAGAAAACAAGCAACATCTCTTTGCTTGGAAAGAACAACTGGCGTACAAGGTGAAAGCCTATGATGCCCATTTAGTAGAATTGATTGACTACAGACGGGTGGTTGCCACTATTATCAACTTCGCAAGAATGTTGGTGATATCATTCCCTCGCATGGAATATCAGCGTGAGGGAGGAGAATACATCGAGATGGTCACTATACAGAATCAGTTCAGAGATGTCATCCGCAGTACCTTTCTTGATGATCCAGACAGTTGCAAGTTAGCCAAAGTGGCAGCTTTATCAACCCAGTTCGAAGAGGCAGCTGCTCAATGTATAGACTTCGGATATCAGCGCACAACAGGTGAAGTAATGCTCAAACGCCACGTCATCATTCTGCAGAGCATTAACTCCCCAGAGGTTGATGAAGTCAATGAATGGATAAAAACGCTGTTGATTAATGGTGAGTTGTAGAAGCACCAAGGAAGGACGTCCTACACCCTCCAAGTGGCATTTATGATACTTGAGTTTGACTTGATGCCCCTTTCCAAGTCAACTCAAGATGACATTAAATGTAATTGGAGTTAACTTGATGCCCCTTTCCAAGTTGACTCCATATCCCATAAATCATGCATTGTCAGATCCCATTGATGAAGGATGTCTAATTGGCTTCCATAATTTGTGGATCTTATATCTCCACTAAATGTGGATGTCTATTTTGGAGGGATACTTTACATTAAAGTTCACCTTTAGTTTGCTTTCAGTCAACTGAAGTAGTTTCCAGTTGACTCTTTGTTTACTTTCAGTTAACTGAAGTAGTTTTCCAATTAACTGCTTGTTCCCCCTTTTTAGGAATAAATCTTGCTAATTGATTGTCAAGAACTGATTGTTAACTCAAGGAGATTTTGGGGTTGCCCACTCCTTTGAGTTCTATAAATAAGAGCCTTGGGCTCATTGTTTGTTTAACCTTTACTTGCTATGCAAATTTGTTGCGCCATTGTTGCCAACAACTTTGAAAGGGAATATTTGTTCACTCTTGGATGAGAGTTCGTTGGTTGATTGCAATTGTGCATGATTTCGTGCCTTTGTTGTCCCAACCTTTGTAAATTCGTTGATGAAGCTTGAAGAAGAAAATCAGAAGGCGCTTGCATTTTGATCTACATATTTGAGTTCTTTCCACGTTTTGTATCTAATAGCTTGTTATTTCATTTCCCTCCTTGGATAGGGGTTTCTCCTCCTTGGATATTTGTCATTGGAAGTTATCGTTTGTTGTTGTCTAATGGATATTCCTTCAACCTATACTTCAGATAGGGGTTCCTCCTCCTTAGCAAGTTTTTTGGCCAAGACATCGTAATTTGTTGTTTCTTGTAAGTCGTTTCCTAGCCCATACCTCGGATAGGGGTTCCTCCTCCTTGGCAGGTCTTAGATCCAGCTTATCGTAAAGAGTGTTTGCTTGTATCTAACCTTATCCCGACATATATCCGAGAGTTCAAAGCCTCAACCATATTCTGAGGAGACGGTGGATTCAGGTGATCCAACCAATCCATTCCCGCTCCTATACCCTCATGCTCTATTTACCTTGAGGATATTGGATAGATTAAAAGCTAGAACAGTCGTAGTTAAGATTTGCAGAAACTAGAGAAAAAGCTTAGCTGCGGCGCATTGTGTTTGTGCACCCTTGTGTCCTACCGCTGAAGTACAAAAAGATAGGAACCTTAGCTTACCATTCCCTTCCTTACGCATTTCTTTCAGTAGAGAGGGACTTCTCCTCTTTAAATAACAAAGAAGTGTTGCAAAACATCTGAAATAGCTGAACGTTTACAATCAGCACTCCAGAGGTGCTAATTTAAACGCCAACACTAGGCTAAGGGGTCAATTAAAAAATATAACATTAATAACTCAAAATAATCCAATTCTTCAAAATTACTCCTTTGAAAGCCAAAACCCGAGACACTCAATTGCTCAGACTAAAGTAGAAAGCTTACTGTGCTGTTGTCAACTGGAGCATTGCTAAAAATAGAATTTACTAAAAATAGTAAATTCTGAAAGTTGCTCAGCTCAATATGCAAGTCATACCATTGCAAAGCTCTTTGAAAACCCAGAAAGAATCCGCAATCCGAAATCCAAAACTCCATGTGCAAGCTTTAGAAAAATGCCAAAGACCTCCAAACATTGGAAACTCTAATTTTACCTCAATGAGCCTATGGGCCTTCGGAATAGGTTGATGAGCCACTACACTGCTCACTGATGAGAAGGGGACATTACAACAAGGAGGTAGGTGGGATTGAATAGTGCAAGACACATGATTTTTGGAGCTTTGGGATCAAGGGTCAAGGATACTTCACGACCCATGTTGGTTCTCCAACTTGCTGTTAGTTATTTCTAAGGCTTTGTGAATCCCTATGATCAAAACAACTAAGATGTTGGGCCAATGAATAAGAGACATATGACTCTCTCTTGCACTTTAGACTCTACAAAACATAGGCGGATGGACCTAATAACAACGCTTGATATGTGTAGAATAATGGGTTTATCAGAGTGAAAAAAAAAAGATTAATGGTTCATGCGAATACAAGGGGTTGGAAATAAATTTGCAATATTAATTTCCTTGTACCTTTGATGGGTAGGAATGAACATATCAAAAACATCTAAATTAATGTACAAGACTGAACTGTGGTTCTTCATTTTTATATTT
>VDFB02390779.1:0-56322 GCA_007258455.2 Sequoia sempervirens | reverse complement strand
AAGGTGATTTTGATAATTTTTTCAAGGATATTGTCTCAATGATTTGGATGATTTTTTTGATTTCACCACAAAGCCTAGTATCAAGGATGATTTCAAGATTTTCAAAAAGATGATTTGTGAGATGGATTTGATGTTTTGAAAGAGGGATGAAAGAGGCTTGATTTTTTTTGATCCTTAGGTGAACCTAAAAAGACACTTTGTTTTCCTAGACCTAGGTATTGAAGAGCATGCAAATGCTTCCTAAAGACCTTTGTAACCAAGAAATGATTTCATTTGAACATTCATTTTCGGATTTCCAATGATTTTTTCTTTGGGATTTGTGATTCTCCAATCACACATGAAAATTCATTTTTCTTAGCTTTGCTTAATGGCTTTATTTTACCAAAAACACTTTCTTTCATTAAAGTTTCAAACTAAGATGTCCAATGTCTTAATTTCTTCAAACCCCACAAGATATGTTATGTGGAAATTTAATGAACTTAAGACAAGGGTTTTCCTATTGTTTACTCAAGGAGACGAATCAAGATGTAACCCAATGTTTAGAAACCTCTAAGGACATGAGTCCCAAGGGAAAGCAATAACATATGGATTGAGTCAATGATATTTGTCTCCAAGAGGGTTTGAAATTTGGATGATGTTAATTTTTTGTTTTTTATTTGATTTCGATCAAGCAATGTATTTTCAAATTGAATCACAAGAAATGCAACATCCTAGCTTAATGGGTACATTTTTCTTGGTGGGCTTGCCTCATGCCCTTCATAGAAGAGATGATTTTACATGCAACCAAGGATAAAATATAAAGGTATGTTAAGAATGAAGTCTTAACCTCTATATTTCAACCAAGATCGGACATGGAAAGTAACTTCTTGGAATCTAAGCTCCAATGCACCACTTTGATAAACTCACTCAATGGATCAATAGGCCACTACAAAACAAGGGTTATCATTCAGACTTTCTGTTTGTAGGAGTTGACCCAACATGGCAAGAGTCCCCTTTCGGATCCATCTTGTTGGAGTCAACCGCGTGATATTGGTGTTTCTTCCAATAGCCACATTTATATCCCAGCTGGAAATACTCTTGGCTTTAGAGTGTTACCGGTTGAGTCGTTCCCTTGGGTGAGTACTTTTTCCCCAAGGAAGGCCCTCTAGGATAAACAAAAGAAAGCAAAGACAAAATCTGTAACTCAATCAATCTTTGACAACACAAAGAAAGAGAATGTACGCGAAAATTCCCCTACTCACACTCGCACAAGATATTGTTCAATTTTAAACCCAAATCGAAGTGTGTATAAGCAATTATTTATGCAACTTAATGTTACCAAAAACCTTTTGATTCTCAAGATCACCGTGAGGTGCGAGAGAAGCACATACGTCTTTTGGTGATATTATTTTGTGTAAATAATTACAAAACAATAAAGGCACCCATTCATTTTATTCTTCAAAGCAATGATTTTATTTGTTTTTTAGAGCACCAAATGAAGTGTGAGAAATTTCCTTGTTCAATTTGTTAATCCCAAACAAAATCTAGTAAGTTGTTATCCTAAAGTTCGTTTTAGCCTTTGCAAGAAACTAAAGTGTTCTTTTTAAACCCAAACAAAAATTAGTGTCCTAAAATGAAAAGATGAACAATTTCATGAAGAAGCATTGAACAAACACTTTGGTTTTTCAAAATATCCTCCTCCTTTAATTTTCCTTTGCTAGCCTTCTCCTTGCTTTCCTTCATTTGTACCTTGTGCCTTTTTTCGCTTTTCCTTTGTACCTCCTTTGTTCTACCTTTGTTTGCTTTTGTACCTATATACACCATGAGCGAGAGTTATGCATGCATTAAAAAACAATAAAATAACACAAGACATGTCCACTATTTTGAGAAAAAAAAATTGGTTAAGCCACAGATGAGTTCTTTATGATGAGAATTGACAAAATCAATTGACTTAATAATAAAAGATATCATAAACTATCCTATCATACCACTAAGTCAATTAAAAAAAAATCAATTCTTTATGATGAGTCCCTTATGATGAGAATTGACAAAATCAATTGACTTAATAATAAAAGATATCATAAGCTATCCTATCATACCATTAAGTCAAATAAAAAAATCAATCTAAAAATTAAAATGGTTAGATATAGAATAGGACCAAACATAAGAATGAGACAAAGCAAATAATTTCCCCCGCTTCAATGAGATAGAAAAATGTCATTTTTAAAACCTGAGTCTATAACTAACATCATACTATCTATGAATGGTTGAAAAGTATTAAACCCTGTCAAATCTATATTCCAAATCTGGCAGCAAATTCGCAAAGACAATAAATGAACTGGTGTATTTTAAAATCTGAATTTCAATGAATGAATGCTATTTTAAGAAACCCTCCAACTGATGCAATTAGCAGGTGAAAAGCCGAATTCCATAGTTCTTAAGTCAAAATGCAATAATTGTAGGATATTTGACCGACATCCTCCTAGTCTTTGCTAGCACAGTCATAGTAGAAGATGATTTTGTTCAACCTTTATTGGTTATTGAAGACTTTATTTCGGGTTGACTAGTGTTGCACTCAAAGCCGCTATCAATCAACCTCTCCAACTGTTCTCATTTCGTGCATGTACGCAACCTTATATATCCAAGTAGAGGTGTGGTATAATTGGTAGATTCACCATAAATATAATAGAGGTGTCGTAGCTTGGGTTCAATCATAACTCATTTGCAACAATGAAATATAGATTCGCTTTTATTATGAAGCACGATGCATTTGCAGATCCACTCTCCTTTTGCTGTCCTTTGGATATCTTGAAGAAGCTATTGAATGGAATCTCTATCACTCCTGTACACATTCAGTCTTCCTTTGATCATGATATTTTGAAAGATGCACCCTTTATTGCCTTTTTTCAAGTTAAAAAAATTGTCATATGAGTGTGGGAAAATAGCGCCAGCCAAGGAATGAATGCAGCAACCTATTCCATTGATAGAGATAGATTTTAAATAATCTATATACGCAAGAATATATTTACAGAGGAGTATGTCAGCAGTCTGAAACTTAATGCATTTAGCAGGTATATATGAAAAAGACAACTAAAAGAAAGTTCTTAGAAGCTAACGCCATTGAGCAATTTTGACATTTTCTATTTTTTTTAAACGTGATGCAGCTGGCTTCTTAAATACGTATGTGGAAAAAAAATAGCACCAGTCAAGGAATGAATGAAATCTAAAGCTTAATGTGTTTAGTAAAAAAAATCAACTACTATTAGCTTCTGAAAGGCGTGTCCACAATGTAAAGAAAATCTTGAAATACTGTAGGTGTCCAACCACATTTTATGACTTTCAATCAGCTTCCTTGCTACCTACACCATTCGTTAATTTTACTTTGACACTTACTTTTTATACCACTAGACTTTAATGATAAAAGTAGCAATAACTAAGGTAAGTATCAAATTCGATGGGAGAGGCAGCGATTAAATGCAGGGACTCCAACACAATAGCTACAAGGTAAACGCTAAAGTTTTACAATGAGACAAGATTTTCATATGTAAAAATAAAACTCCAAGTTGGCACACAGCTGCCTTTGAGATCCTCTTCACAGGCCATGCCCAGTCATAGTAACGAGTCTAAAAAAATAGATGATAATATTCTCTACTAATTAATCAAGTGATTACCAACAAATAACTCAACTAGTGACATTAAGACAGCAGTATCAGTATAGCAAAAGCAAAAGAAACACCACATTTAAGAAAACAACATAGCCATAAGAGGACTCAAACGTAGGATCCAAACATGTGCTTGTCAGAAGAAACTAGATGTCAAGGTATCTATATCTTTAATCGATTCATTTTATGCAGACAAACATCTGATTAATATTCTTTTCAAACGTTGATAGAATATGCAAGCACGATGAGTGCAAGAAGTTTTTTTTTTTTCTTACTAATAATATCATCCATTTAAAAGCATTGAATACTTAAATGAATGAATGTATTGATCTAATACACAAAAAACTATAGCTCGATTCCTAAATAAGCATGCTGAATGCCAAATGACAACAACCCTCCTTCTAGCGCCACATGTGAGTGCCTTTTTAAATCTACATATACTCAACTTCAAACAAGGGTTAGTATCTACAAATTCCTTAAGAAAACTCCTATGAAATACCTTGTAGATGCTTCCAAATGCAATACATGACAAAAGAAAATTAAAAGCATTATGAAAACAACAACAAATACATATTCCCTAGTGGATTGGTGTCACATGTGCAAGTGACCCTTTCCCAATCTTTGATCAAAGCTTAAGATGATGAAAATACAAATAGGATGAGCAAGATGAGTTCTCAAACCAAGAGAGTAACCTTGCATCAAAGTTGTGGATCCATTAATGAGGATTAAGGCCTTCTTTTATAGATTTTCTTGATGAGAGATTGGCCAATTGGGTGAATGTGGGACTAAAGATCCACCAATGAGAAGAGGCCACTTGTCAAGTGGTGATAGGCCAATGGATGTGCAAGATTTGGGAAGTGTCACCATGAGAGGGAGAATTTGAATTCAAATTTGGGCAATAAATTTTGAGAGGGGGACACGAAAAACAACAATAAATGCAATGTTGGAGGGACAAATCAACTTGTCATGTTTTTCAAACTTGAGGGCTATGTTGAGTGAAAATGAGAGTTTTAATAAATCAATAAATTGATTTATTTGTGCAAGTGGCTAAATCTAGAGAATGCAAGTGGGTTGGTTAGGTTAGGCTAATTAGGATTAGGTTAGCTTAATGATGATTAGGTGAGTTTGACTTTCATGATTTAAATATTTGATTTATTTAAATTAGAAAAGGATGAAATATGGATTGGATTTAATTAAATAAATGTTTGATTTATTTAATTTAAGGGATGATGATAGGATCAAGTTTGATTTATTTGATTTAAGCTAATGACTTTAGGAGATGAGATTACCTAATGAATGGATGAAGGTGATGAATGGACCTAATGTGAAATCTAGTTAATGAATTAACCCGATCGAATGCACAATGTTAGTTTTGCATGTCTAGAGGTGGTACTAAGGAAACACAAGGGAAGAGTGATGAAGATATAATATGATCTAAGAAGGGAAGTAGAGTAGCGAGAAGAGAGCTAGAAGCTAGCGAGAAAGGGAAGAAAGGCTAAGAAGGAATGTTAATTACTGATTGGTGAAGGTAGAGCTGAGAGTGAATGCTTTGATCTATAATTTGGAAGATGACTATAATAAGATAGCCCAGATAATAAGGTTGAATGTTGTAATTTTTATTTCTAGAGATAATAAAATAAATCATTTTCTTCCTACATTTAGTTGTGTTTTTTTGTGGTGTGGCTATGAGATCATGTCTATAAGAGGAGTGCCCTTCATCAAATGCGATCAAGAGAGAGTCTAGAAGAAAAGGATTAGTCATTTAAAGATGAAATTGGAGGAAAAGGAGTCATTTGAGGTTGCTCAAGGGAGTAGATGCATTAATCTTCATCACCAATGGAGAATTGTAATGCCTCTACAGATTCTAGAGGAAGGAATCTTGTTAGGATGGTAGTGTGTTGCGCAAATTCTTACACATCGCACTAGCATCCTTGATAGAATATCCTCCTCCGACACAAAAAAATAAGTTGCCAAGTGAATGAGAAGCAAATGAAGGGAATGGAATTGCATTATTGAACTTGATTTTCTAAGGTAGGAGGTACGTAAATATGGAATTTGCAAGGGGTACAAATTCATGCCATTACATTTTTCCCTCACTTTAGTGAACATAAGTGTCAGCGAATACATGGTAAAGTAGAGTGAAAACAGAGAAATGTATACTTGAACCATCAAGGAAGTAGACTGCAATCTAACACACTCAAGTACATAGGAAGAGGTGATGGCTCCAAAGGTACTCAGTCTTGAGGAGAGTTGAAAAATTGAGTTGTAGGCCCTTAGACCTATGAAAGGTGAACAAAAGGATTTGTAGGTGCTCAGTCATGAGGGAAGCTAGATGTGAAAGGCTCCACAAAGTTTGATAGGCCCTCATAGGTGCTCAATCTTACAAGGAAATCTTGAGGTGCTTGGTCCTTGAAGTTTGAATTGAAAATAGTAGCTTCACAGGTGTTTAGTCCTACAAAGCAACATATTAATCCATAGAAAAAATATATTAGATAGAAAAAATCCATGTAGGCAGATAGATAGTCATGAAAATAGTCAACAATTGAAGGAGAAGATTTCAAAGGGGTCCCTCAGGAACCTTTGAAAAGAAAGGGGTCTGCTCATGGGGCGCTCTAGTTGAAAGGAAATAACATTTTTCACAAATGGTTCTAGCATCAAGGAATCCATTTGAAAGATCTCTTTCATCAAGGAAATTGAAAGAAAGAATAATCCCTCACAAGGGAAAGTTTTCAGATTTCTTCATCAGAAAAAATACTCCCCTCTCAAAGGAAATTTTATGATTATTTCTTTATGAGTCTATGATGAAAGAAAATTTCCACTAAGGGTCCTCATTGAATAATATTTTTTTTTGAAAAATGAGGATTTTCAATGAGGGATTTTTTGGCCACTGAATACACCTTTTAAAAATTGAATCGGTATGATAGAGCCCCCTTAGGATGGTGTGTGCTGAAGACAAAGGAACATGTCATCCTAAGGAGAGAGAAGAAAGTGATGTTATGGCCCACAATACATGACAGGATGTAATATTGGAAATGTTATTGCACACATGATGGACAACACATAGGCACCACAAATGAAACAAGAAAAGAAGAGAGAAAGATGAAAAGGAAACATAAGTAAAGATGAAGAAAATAAGAGACAGGGGGATCTGGTATTTTTGGGTTAGAACTGCTCATAGATATAGATATACAGATATAATATAATAATATATATGAACTATCACCAATCCCATACTATATTAGATCATGAAGAAGGATACATGAAGACAAAAAAAAATAAAAATTAGGTCAACATGGAAGGGAGGCCTAAATGCCCCAACACTTTACATCATCCCAAATTGTTGAAAATCAAGACACAACAAATATAAGAATGGTGTAACAAATAGAAGAGTTTTATGACACTAAAAACTCATGTATCCAAGCACCTACAAGGGTGACAAGGGTCCTCTAGGAACACATAAAACAAGCATGGGGGAAACACAATACACACACAATTCTAATCTATAGATAAAGAAGATGTGCCCTACTAGTTCTCATCAACCAAGACGTCATTGTTCTCCTAATCTAGATCATTATAAGGGGAAGGTAGATGAGCCTGCAAGGGTGAGATAACAAGGGGAGCACCCTTTGACTCTCCTACAACAAGAGATAAGGAAGAGGGCCCCTTGAGGTCTTCACTCAATTCATGTGAGGTAAACATCATTGATTTTGCAAAAATCATCGATAGATCCAATACATTGTCTATTAAGTTGAATATGCACATCATGGGAGTGTCATGTGTCAATTGAGTGAGTGATAAAGGAGGTGCTTGAGATCCATTGCTGACATCACCAAAAGACTCAGGGGCAGTGAAAAATTATGGGATGTCAAGGTTTGCTTCGTCACTAGGATGACACAAGCCAAAGCAAAATCAACTTCTAAAGAAGGAAATCCATTCTTGCGACCCTCATTAGAAGAAAGGTCATCCTCCAACTTGTGCTTTATTAGGGGATGTGATACCCCCATAGATGAAGTAGAAGGTGAGGAAGAAAAGGAGAAAATGGTAACAAACACCACCGAGGTATTCAACATATCTACTAGCTTAAGAAAAGGTGGGATGTCCAAAAGGGACATCAAGAGAGGAGGCTCAACTGAGGGAGAAATGAAAACTTGCAACCTTTTAGGGTGAGGGTCATGCATGCTCGCATGGGGAGCTAGAAGTAAGATTGAGGCAATGGAAATTGAAGCAAAAGGCGTGGAAGAGGAGGAAACAATAATAGACATCGAAACAAGGGCTGTTGGATCCCCTTCCATCCTATGAAAAGTAGTTTACTCAACAATCAGAGACTTCCTTTGATGCTTACACTCATGCACAAGGTGGTTTCTTCAACTTTGAGAGATAGAAGTTGTAGCTTGAGGAGGATTAGGAGGCTCCTATTCTATCATGGGAGTGTCCATGATAGTCGTTTTCGGTGAAGGTAGTGACTCCTAGATAGAAACAAAAGGAAGAGATGTAGGAATGAACACCACAACTAGTAGAGAAGAAGACTCAAGCACCTCAGTGGTGGGCCTCTTCCCATTCGCTACCCTAGGGGTAGGAGCAGTAGGAGGCAAAATTAGCCAAGACATAGAGGAAACTCCATAAGGACCCTTCCCCTTGCCATACAAGATCCTAGGACAAGGCACCATGGGAAAGACAAGAAGGTTAAACACCTAATGCTTGGCCTTCCACCAAGCAGGAACCATCAGACTCCCCAAAAGACAGAAGGGGGAAAAAAAAAAGGCATCACAAGAAGATGAGAGGCAAGAGTAGGTGGAACTATAGAGGAAGAATAAAAAAGCTCTTGAGTGTGAGCAAACTTTCCCTTTCCCTTAGCAGCTTGCTATCATGCTATAGGGTAGGTCATTTTCAGTTGCACCTTACCCCTAGTTTATACTTAACATAATTTCGATAAAGTAGGTCCATTTTGGGGGAAGCGGACCTACCAAGGTAGGCCAAAATGGTCTAGAAAATATCCCCCATGAGATACCATTGACTGATATCCAAAGTCATGCATGAAATGCATTACACCTTTGTGAAGGAGCTTCAAACACTTATGAATAATGGAAGTGACTCTATTAATAGAAACTATCCATGAGATGCCTAGCTTCACTCTGAACAAGTCAGATTCTAGAATGATGTCAAAGGTAATATTCAAAACCCTAGGTACCACTAGGATAGAAATAGTAATAGAACCATAAGGAGCAAGAGAGAAACCATCATGGGTTTGTATAATGGGTTTTTTTTTATATTCCCCCCTTTGTAAAGATTTTAGCAAAAGAGTCTCCTATGTAATAATGTTCATTCAACTCGTGGGATCCACAAGGACTCCTATCACAATGTTTCCATTGACGTGAGCGGGATATATAAAGGAGAAGCTTTCTTATTTATGGGCAGATCTTGTGATATAAAAGTTACATCTGGTGAACTAGTTGTAGGTTGAGGGGGAGGAATGTGAGCTAAAGAAACCATATTTACATACTCTGAGGCCTCGAGAGAAGCACCAAAAGGATCAATAATCAAATTCACAGAGTGAGACAAAAATAGGTCCGTATAAATCTATAATTCATTGTTCACCTTAGCCATCAACTTGTTCATATTCCATTTTTAACCATCAACGAGAATGGTACCATCATTCATGCGATCATGTATCTCATTACACAGGCACATACACTATTTGGTATCATTCCCATGGATGCAATGATATTTCCAGAACACATTCCCATCATACCAGTTGGGTTAAGGCTCTCTAAGAGGTCGCGGGTCTTCCAAGGTTATAACCTTATCTTTTAACAACTTCTTTAAAATAGAAGATTAATATTCATAAAACTTTGTGAACTTTCTATTGTGTTTGAGGTCCTTGTCATTAGATGTGATGAATACATTTGCAACTAATTTTTCTTTTCCTAAAATCAATACAATAGACCTTCCTTCTAGATGGGAGCACGAGGAAGATCCCCTAAATTAAATGACCATTTGCTGGTATTCTCGCAATTCCACACATAAATCCACAAAAGAACGATACTTCATCAGGGTGAACTTCTCCTACCAAGGTCTCTATAGGTTGTTGATGAAGACCTTCTGTACATTTGAGTTGGGTAGCAGATAAGAAATTTGTGAAAATATTTCTTGATATTGAGCAATCAAATCAGTAATCTTCTCATGCTCTCCTTGCTTACATCAGAAAAGGTCTGAAAAGGCCATCTTCAGCCCAATGTTAGCTTGGAATTTTTGGAGAAACTAATTTTAACAAGCTGATCAAATAAGAATATGGAGTTGTCAAGCTAGGAATAGTACCACTCTAGTGTTGTTTCCTTGAGAGATTAAGGAAATAATTTGGCCATCAAGGTATCATGGTGAAAGAAGTCTGTACACGTCACATTGATGGCTAACACATGTGTTTGAGGGTCTCCTTTACCACATGATTTCTCAAATTTATGAATTTATATCCCTTGGGGGATGGGAGTGTTTATAATCACTACTAACAAAGGACTATGTTAGAAGAAAGGTTAAAAAATTGGTTGGGTAGAGGTTTGGGATAGACTTGCTAGCTGGTTCTACATTTGACCAATATTATATAGCAAGGCATTTAAAACAAGGTCAAATGAACAAATAGACTAGTGGATCTACCACCAGAACTACCACCAAGACCACTACCAAAGCCACCACCATAGCCACCATCGGGGCCACCACCGTAGCCACTACCATGACCACCACCGAAGCCACCGCTAGAGTCACCAAGAGTACTGGATATACTAGAACCACCAACCCCCATTCCATTGGAAATCCCACCACCAAAGCCAACATTTCCCCTAGGAGGAAGGATGTTAAACCCTAAAGGTATTCTTCTTGCTTTTATAGTAGGAGGCAGAGCAAGAGCGAATATTTTAATGGAAGAACTTGTTTCATTCATGCATACTGATAGCGTAGGCATCAAGACACCAATCTATCTTTCATGAGTGTTGAGCACATGACCTCGGGTTGTAAGAAGGGATATATGCTTATGCTAAGCTGATAAGGCCATGAAGGAAATCTATTCCTATCTAATCCTTATCTAGCATATAGATGATTTAATTAACAAATCTAGCAGCCTTGGCCATGTTTTGATCTCTACCCAAATGGTTCTCGAGATCTAAAATCATCCTATCTAAAGCCAGGAGATTCTCTGTGGGAATAGTGACAAAATCATCCTCATCTAGAGGCGAAGATAAGGGAGAAATGGGAGGAGTAGGGATATGAGTGGTTTCTTCAAAGAAACTTGCCTCTGTCACCACTACCATCTCATTGGAACTGACATTTGTAGTCACCCTTGATAAGTCCAACTCCAACTGTTGATGTTGGATGCTCCTTCTAACAATGTATCTAGAATTTGTAGACTGATTTGTGAAGCTCATAAAGTGTCACAACACATAAGTCCAAGAATTACGCATACACGAGAAAAATTACCTCAAGATAACGAAATGTTTTGGGATAGTTTAGGGTTTTGAGGCTAAAAGAAAGAATAGCTAGGCTGTTGTTGTCCTTTAACAAGCCCAAATGTTTTAGGAAGTTAAGTGAGCAAGTTTCTAGAGTTCGAACTGCAACTTAGGTAGCTCATTGGTAGAGGACTCTAATGTGGGACACAAATGACAACACGGTGCATTGGCATCTTAGTAGGGTGCTAGCGTCCGTACGAACATAAAGTGTAAAGTACAATATGAAAGCTAAAGAAACCTACTAACAACCTAACATATATGGTTTAATGCAGTAACATAAATAGAAAATAACTAAATAACTAAATAATAAGAACAACTTAACTTGATCTAATCTACAAATTGACAAAAGAGGGTGAGTAAAGTGCACCTTCCTACCCAAAATTTGATATCTTCAAGGTCTTCACACAACGAGAAACCTACACACATAAGACAAAAAATATTGGGGTTGTGTATAGAGGACTACCACAATTAGTCCCCTGCTTTGGTGTTTCCACCTCCATGGAAAACCAATATAGCAATGATAGGAGAAATGTGATGAAGAAAGATATTGAAGTGAAATTACTACTTGCACTATGCTAAACAACAATATGCTATGAAAACAATACTATAATACAAGAAAGAGGGAAAATGAAGTGATATCACCTTCAACCATGTGCACTCAAGGAAAATGGGAGGAGTGAGATCACAAGCTTGCGGAGATCAACGTTGTCACAAGAATGAAGAGAGTGAGTCCACAAAACACCAACTTGTAGGTTCAATGGAGGTGAGAATGTTGTGAATGAAGTGTGTAGATAGTTGCCAAGAATGAATGAGATTAACAGAGATTCCAAGAAAAGGAGATAGTCATTTGAAGATGAAATTGGAGGAAAATGAGTCATTTGAGGTTGGTCATGGGAGCAGAGACATTACTCTTCATCGCCAATGGAGAATTGTAACGCCTCTATGGATTTCAAAGGCAAGAATAATGTTAGGATGGCAGTGCGTTGCACAAACATTTGCACATCGCGCTAGTGTCCCTGATAGAATATCCTCCACTGACACAAAAAATAGCTACCAGGTAGGTGGGAAGCGAATGAAGGATGTGGAATTGCATTATTGAACTTATTTTCTAAGGTAGGAGGTACATAAATGTGGAATTGGCAAGGGGTGCAAATTCACGCCGTTGCATAAACTTAACTAGTTTTTTAAATATTTAGTACTTTAGAAACTATATTTATAGTACTACAATTATTGTTCTTATTATGTATTTAAATTTTGAGTGTACACATCTTGAATGACACATCTATGTTTGGTATTTGTTAATTTCAAAGGGGAAATATGCACATTTGGGATCCCTTTTCCCATTTCCATGCTCTTACCCCATTTACATAAATGACTAGTATAATGAGATCATTACCTATACTTTTGAGGAAGATATGAGCTAAAGCCTCAAGAAACTAGTGAGGCTCATTCCTCAAAGAAATAAGAGCATGATAATCTCATCCATGGTATGGCAATGTATGAATTAAGGAAGCCTACTGACTATTCATTTGATGATTATGATGCTAAACTAAGATATTATGATTTGATGGTGTATCTTTATGGATAGTCAACCTAATCTAAATATATGTATAGACCTATGTTAAGTTTCAAATGGAATTTCTTAGGAATGTTACTAGGGTGTTGGTAATTTTGACCCCAAAACCTATAGGGAAATGTGTAGAGGTTAATGAACCATTCTACGTGTTATTGTAACTAGATTATCAAGTGTAGGATGTAAACCCTTAGGACCATATATTTTAGATCAGTATTCTTATATCGTCTAATGTCAAAATGCTAAATTGAGATCAATGAAGAAATTGAATTGTTGGCATCACAACTAGGGTTGAGAAATAGAATCCATGAGGGCATGAATAGAGGATAATTGTTTTCTTGGTGTAGCCAGTCTCACTCATCCTAAAGTGATCACCAAAATTGTAAAACCTATGCTACTTATAGATCTAATATTATCATTGCTCTATTAGAGCAGGGAAAATCACGAAGACGCAGCTAGGCTTGGGTTGGAGAGTGATGTATTCGTGGGGAATGGGATCAGTGTCATGTATGCTAAACGTATGCTAAATGTGGGAGTTTGGAAGATGCACGCCAACCGTTTGACAAAATGCCTGAGCGAGATGTGGTCTCTTGGAATGGTATGATAGCGAGTTATGGTCGTCAAAAGCATTGTGGTGATGCTTCGAGGCTGGTTTGGCAGATGGGGGCCGAAGGGCTAAAACCTAATTCAACGACGATGGTCAGCGTGCTTCCTGTGCTGGCGCAGGTGGGATCGCTTCCGGGTGGGAAATAGGTCCATGGTTGTGTGGTTAGGATTGGGTTTGAGGAGGATCGGCTTGTGAGAAACGGGATGGTTAGCATGTATGCAAAATGCGGAAGCATAGAGAATGCATGCATTGTGTTTGACAAAATGCCTCAGAGAGATGTGACTTCATTGAATGCTATGATTGCTGGTTATACACAAAATGGACGCTTTGATGAAGCCTTGGCGATTTTCAGAGAGATGGTACAAGTTGGTGTGAATGTCAGTATGCTGGCCATTGCAAGCATTCTTCCAGCATGTTCTTGTTTAGCAGCGCTGCAGCGGGGTAAGGAAATACATGCATATGGAGTTAGGAGAGGTATTGAATTTAATGTTATTGTGGCAAGTGCTTTTATGGACATGTATGCCAACTGCAGGAGAGTTGGAGATGCACTTCAAGTTTTTAGGAAGATACCTCAAAAGGATGGTGTAGCATGGAATGTGATGATTGCACGTTATGTTCAAAATTCATATTTTAGTAAGGTATTGAAGCTTTTTTGTGAAATGCTACAAGAAGATATTTGGCCTGATAGTTTCACCACATGGCAAAGAAATCCATGATTACATAATCAGACACGAGTTTGAGTCGAATACAATTGTGGGGAGTTCCATTGTAGACATGTATGCCAAATGTGGAAGCGTCGAAGATGCATGGAAATGGTTTATCAAGTTGCCTCAAAAAGATTTGATCTCATGGAATGCAATGATTGTAGGTTATGGTATGCATGGGCATGGCAAGGAAGCCCTCACACTTTTTCACCAAATGCAAAATGATGGCATGAGGCCAGACGAAGTCACCTTTACTGCTATTCTATCGGCATGCAGCCATGCAGGCCTAGTAGATGAAGGTCGGCAATATTTCAATCAAATTAGTCAAAAATATTACATGACTCCTACCATAGAGCACTATTCCTGCATGGCTGACCTCCATGCCCGTGCTGGGCACTTAGATGAAGCACATAAGTTCATAAAAAATATGCCACTAGAGCCTAATCGTACTATATGGGGTACATTGTTAGGTGCCTGCAGAAATTATTGCAATGTAGAGCTAGGGGAACAGGCTGCAGAGCGACTTTTTGAGATGGAGCCGGAAAATGAAGGAAATTATGTTCTCCTATCAAACATTTATGCTGCAACAGGCAGGTGGGATGGTGTTCAAAGGGTGAGAAAAATGATGAAAGATAAGGGTATTAAAAAGAACCCTGGATGTAGTTGGATTGAGTTCCAAAACAAGCTGCATGTGTTTCTTTCAGGAGACAAACGTCACCCTCAAACTGATAAAATTTATGCAGCGTTAGATAACTTAACCGAACAGATGAAGGGGTTAGGATATGTGCCGGACACAAGTTTTGAACTGTATGATGTTGATGAATTGGAAAAGGAATGTGCCATTTGTAGCCACAGTGAAAGGCTTGCCATTCTATTTGGCCTTATCAATACATGTAATGGGACCCCTATTCGTGTTACCAAGAACCTTCGTGTTTGTGGTGATTGCCACAATGCCACCAAGTTTATGTCCAAGATTGCCAAGCGGGAAATTATTGTCCGGGACACACACCGTTTTCATCATTTCAAGGATGGGCTGTGCTCTTGTGGGGATTATTGGTGATGTTATTTCAATCGAGCAACAAGGTCATAGATTTTTGCTCTTAGTATTTCTTTATTTCTATCTCCCTTCACAAAAAAGAAATATTGGGAATATATTTTGTATTGTTAATGTTTGTTATTCATAATAAATCGTGTTTTACCAAGAGCTAACAAATTCTAGAATTTGTTTCTTGAAGGAACTGAAGGTGATAACTTTAGATGCCAATGTGATGGAAGAAACGAAGTGCCATCTAGTATCATTTTGAGTACGGGATTTAAATTCATAGCATGTCTTTCTTTGATTTAAATTTGCTTTCTAGAGTTGGGCATAGCTTCCATGCAATTATGAACCCATCGATCCTGACAATCTCAGTGCCTCAGTGGTCTTCGATGTGCAGTGCTCTTTTTGTCTCAAGGGGTTATGGAAAATGGGGATAGTTCTCACCTTTCTTTCACTGTTGATAATTTGAGGAATTTGTTGAAGAAGAAATAAAGTACAAGCTTGTGCTATTGCCAAAGGAAAATGCATTTTTTTGCAAATTTGTCTTCAACGATTGTGTTACAACCTGAAACTCTTGTTTGCTGTACAGGGTTTTGTTTCAAAAAACATTGACATGTTTTTCGATAGGCCCTTGGCAAAAGATGGAAACAGTACCTTTCCTTCACTGTTGATAACTTGAGGAATCCATTGAAGAAGAAATAGAGTACAAGCTTGTGCTGTTGCCAAAGGAGAATGTGATTTTGCAAATTTGTCTTCAACGATTGTGTTGCAAACTGAAACCCTTGTTTGCCATACAGGGTTTTTCTTCAAAAATCATTTATATGTTGTTTTATGGGCTCTGGGCCAAAGATGGAAATAATTGTGAATTGGATGCTAGCTAGCTGGAAGTTGCATGATAACGTTTGCCACATTATGCCGACAGGGCAATATTTTTATTACTATTGCCAGATTCAAAGCACAGGGACAGGGGAGTCAAAGAACAAACAATGGAAACTGGGGAGAGTTCTCTCTCGTCTTTCGCTATTGGTAATTTGAGGCATTTGTTGCAAAACTAAGCAAGTGCAAGATTGCATGTGGGGCCTGGGCAAAAAATGTAATATTTGTAAACGTATATCTGTCGTCAATGATTATGTTGCAAATTGAAACATTTGTTAGTTGTATAGGTTCTTTTATATCAAAAAGCATTAATATGTTACCCTAAGGATACTTGGCCAAAGGTATAGACAATTAGAATTTGAATGCTAGATAGCTGAATGTTTATAATTCTGTTTCCACATGATACAGCATGGGGATATTTCTCATTAATATTTGTTGATTAAATACACAAATATGGAGTGCTTGAAGGGTGTCCTGGTTTATGGGTTAGATTCCTACCATTACAAATTGAGTCTTCGATGCAATAAATGTTTATTCAGATTGACACGCAATGAAGCCAGCACGCATTGTAGCCATCTCATCAAACAGCCACTTACACTAATTTAGGCTATATCAAGATTTGGTGTCAATTGAGAAAATTCTTAAAGAGCTTCAGTTTCTCTTGAGACCTTGATTATACATGGCAGCAGTGACTGGATTATGTAAGTCCACAGTGATAAGTGCAATGCCCTCTTTGTCACCGAGATCAACATCAAATTGGGAATCTACATGACTCTAAGCCCCCCTTACCACCTGGGATAACTCCTCTCTTACTAGGCCTTTCCTTTCAGGGATTTAGCAAGCCATACCAGGTCTTACAGTCATCAACCCAAATACATGTTTTAAATTTTACATACAATTCCATTACAATCTTGTTCTTGCTACAACGAGCATTGGTTGCGGGCACTGCAGCACCTGCATATAGTGATTTTTACCAGGCAACATGCCTATAGCAACAACCACGACCAATCTTGCACAAACCTGCTCAACCTTCTTCTGGGAGCCAGAGTGTTGAGGCACACGCTCAAACCTTCTGTTTCAGGAAGAATATTAGATCGAAAAATAAATGTTTCCTTATCTCTACACGTTGTGAGCAAAGGATCAATCTTCAACCGATTCCTTCAAACTTCCTCAAGCTTGTCAGGCTAAGAAATCTTCATAGTTCATAAAAGAAATACCCAAAACCTTAAACACCAGGAATTCTTACATGCATCAACATGCAAGCACATGACACATGCAACACACATGCAAGTACATGCAACTCACAAACCTGCACATGCAAGCAAAAAGAAAATCCCAGAAGAAATCTCCAATACCACTTGTTAGGAACCAAATGAAGAATAAAAATAGAAACACAAATCAAGCATGGAACAAGAACATAATCCCAACATAGTGATTTACCCTAGAAATCCCTAAACCAGGGAAAAACCAACAATGAAGATCTTCATATTAACCCTCAGCTCCAACCGAGCTGACCATGGAGGCTTCAACTTGCCACACATACAATGGAGTCGCCAGGCCATTATATAGACTTCCATACATGCAAAACCATGGACCAATACAACTAGCACAAAACCATGTGCTAAAGACCACTAAAGGTTAATCTACTAACTCTAACCCAAGAACTAGTTTAACCCAACAACTGGCAGCAATGAAAGCTATAGTTATTCAATATGCCAAACCAAAGAAATTACCAAAAGAGAGGTCCTTATCCAATTCTTCCAGGGAAACAAAGTATTTGAGGTTTTCTTGCAAAACTTGTGTTTTCTCATTACACAACTAGTAGATTACTTATTAATTAAGAAAAAAAAAAACTATTATAATTATGGTCAACTTGAACAATAGATAGAGGTGATCTATAATTTGTTAGATATTTACTTGATATTGTACTCTTTTCTAATCAGGATAGCCGTGGGAGCATCTAAACGGAATGGTGTCTAGTAAAATTATTCTTGCCTCAAAAAGATGGAAATGTCTAACAAATGGAAATGTGTTGGGTAAAACTTTTGTTGCCTCAGAACTGATAGTAGAGTACTTATCAAGAGAAAATCAAACCATTATAGTTATAGTCAAGGTGTACCCTAGATGGAACTGAACTGTAATTTGTTACATATTTGCTTGATATTATAAATATGTAATCAAACACATAAACAATGGAAATGTCTTTCATTTGGCAATGACCAAGAAAACTCCCTTTACCTTATTTTATGTGATACAAGATGGTTTGAACTAAGCATCCAATTGATTGAAGAAATATACCGATTTGCTCAGTGAGTTATATGAAGTATAAAATAAGAAAAACCTTGACTATATATGTAAATGATCAAACATCTAATTTTAGACTCTTTGTAATTGCAGGGGTAATGGAGTGGAAACTTCAACTAATTTCCCTTTGTTGTGACAATAAGGACTTGTAATTAAATAGTGCTTTTATTTTATATTGGTTGATAACAGAGATAAATTATAAGTGGGTTGATATATTCCACTAGTTAATTTGACATGTATAACTCATATATATATGTATGCAACACCTAGTTCATATGGATATTATATAGCTTATTCATCAACACTAACATTAAATCAAAAGAAACAACTAAGTAGATTGTGCTTTAAGAATGAGTTTCTTTTGTATATAAATAAATGAAACATGGGAAAAATGGAAGCACATCAAAACAAAGCTCACAATAAATAGGTTATCAGAGCTCTTCTACTTTTTTTGTGCAAATGCAAGCTTATTACTTTTTTGAGGTCCACAAGGACATCTACAACATGCTTCAATGTCCTCACACTTATTCAATCTCTATCTCTTTACAACTTCAACTTCCAAAGGAACTCAACCAATAATCAATCAATTAATGAATTCTCCCTTTCTCAATTCAATGGAAAGGCCCCTAAAGGGACCTAGGTGTACATAATTGAATTAAACATGAATAAACCAAATAGTCAAATCCAAAAGGTCAAATAATATGGAGACATAAGTTCCAATCACTCCCCAAAAATTGATATAGGTTAAATGACCACATACATCAATGGTTCATAGCCACCATAGCACATGAAACCTTAATACCTTAATGACACAAGTGAAATTTGTATGAATGCAATTGTCATCTTATAGTAGTGGTGTTTGTTACTATTTTTTTTTTTTTGTTTCCCAAGAACTTCAATTCCTTGTTTCTTTTTGGTCCTGGGCTGAATTTTCACCTTTAAACAATTCATTTGCAACCATTGGGTACTTGTTTGCTGAGTGGAAGTTCTTCTCTCCAAAGCTACAAGGGCAAGTGCTCTGCCTCCCACTCAATCTCGATGCATCCTTCTTTTGCCTGGTGCTAGGGATTCCCCTCTGTGGTTTATGGACTTGAAGTTGCTGGAGAACTAGGATTACTATTTGAAGTAGGGGATGGTATGCAGGCTTAATGGGCTAAGGACCCTCCCTTCCCTCGACTTATAACTAGGTTTTAAATTCCTCCTAGAAGCCATGATCTTTGGGCAGATTTTAGCTTTTATCCCAGCTAGGGGTTTCTTTTTAGGAACCTTTTCCTCCTCCAGGAGCTTAGATCACTGTGTGCTAGATAGGGTGGGATGTGGGGATTCATTCTCTATCCATCCAACCTTGGTCTTAATCTTTCAATCCTCTTAAGGAGTCGCTGAACACCGTGACCAAGTTAGTCCAATACCTATTGAATCTCCTCTAGTTTTGGGAGGATTCATGTTATGAAGCTATTGAAAACTCCATTAGACAATTTTTAACGTTGGACTCTAAGCAACCTGAGCTTGGGAATACTATGTTAGTGTGTATATTAGTTGATTTGGACATCTCCAAACCCATCCTATGGTGATGTAGTCCATTGGTGGAGAAAACCTTGCAAGCAACTCTTGGACTATGAGGGTCTCCCCTCTCAGTGTAGGAGATGCTTCTCTGTGGTTCATTTTTCCTCTACTTTCCCACAAGCCTATTGCAAGGGTGTTGCTACTTGGTGGAAGGATGCTCTCTCAGATCACCTCACGATGGGTTCTCCTCCTTCAGAAGTTTCTTTTGTGGAGGATGACCCTATTGTTTCTTCTCAGGAACCTATGTCTACTCCTCTTCTGGATTTTTTCATGGAGCTACTATTGGCTCGATCTATTTACATTATTCTTTCTAAGCCTACCCAAACATCATTGATTGCCTCTGATGTTTTTTCATTCCTGTTTCCTCCCCTGCCCTGTTGTCTCCCCCAATGTGTGGTGGCTCTTTGCCCTTGGTGGCTTTGGTTGATCTGATTCTCTCACCTCACTAGGTGGACTTGAATTTTGAGTCTTCATAGTCTGTTGTGTTGAGAAAGAAGAATGAACTCCTTTGATCTATCACAACTTCATGGCGTAGGGTTAAGGGAGTCAGATTAGTCCCCTCAGATTCTAGGGTTGTCTAGTCCTAGTTCGCGTTTCAACGATTGTCAATGAATTGTTTCTGTGTGTGGTTTGTCCTCTTTTCCTAGTTCATTCCTAGTTTGAAATAGCTTCTTTTTTGGCCCTTTGGTCTTTCTTTGTAAAGGGTACAACACCCTATAAATGTTTCTTATCTTATCAAAAACATCATTTGGTGCTTGAATTTTTTTATCTTTTTTTTGGGAGGGGGGCATCTTCTTTCGCTTTACCTTTGTTCATTCATTCTTGTTTGAGAAAATGACTCTGGATTTTGAATTTTTTTCCTTTTAAGTTGTCTTCATTTCTTCAAGGAACATTCGCTGATGCTTCCTTGATAAGACTAGAGTGGCCTTTGAATCAGTTATCTTGATGACTTTATTCTCTAGTTGAATTAAAGAGACTTCTAAGATATTTTGTTTAGGCGAAGCCTCTTGCAAAACCCCAATAGTTGGGTCTTGGGGAATGTGTGAACGAGAATTATTTGGCTTTGTAATGGTTTATAAAGGAGCTTGGGAAGATACAATATTGGTTTGAGCACCTAATGGAACATGACATAATTATTCTACCCAATCCTTGATCCACCAAGTGGGCCTACAATTTAAGGTGTTTCTTCCCTTGACATGAGCTTGTAACTTTTGACATTGAGGGATAGTATGATTAATTAAAAAATATTTCTTGCATCTAAATATAAATTTTTGAAATCTATTGGTTATTTCTAGCATTTTTTGCCCACCTTCAAAGAGATTTTTGTAGGAAGGCCTTTGGAAAGATCCATTTCCACATATAAGCATGCATAGGTTGAACTTTCATAATTAATTGCTTCTTTTGATGTGCAATGATACTTGCATGTGCCATTACCAAAAGCTTGTATACTCTTTAGCTCCTAGAACTACAAAGGGAGGTAAGGTAAACAGACCTCAAGGAGCATGAAAGAGAAAGTTTCAATTTGTGGATCAAAGGATGAGAACCAAGGTTTCACACATAAAAAATCTCCATTAAACAACCATGGACTGCTTTTAAGCACCGACTCTTTATCATCAAGAGAATCAAATTCAAGGTTTAAAAACCCTCTAGTGTGGGGAAACATATTTATTTTTTCCTCCATACCTCCTTTCCAATATTCCATGATCCAAGAATAGAGATCATGGATTTTCGTCCATGTCTTTATAAATCTACAAATAAGTGCATGGTTTTGTAAAAATTCCTCCTCCTAGATTAATCTATCCATACAAATCTCAAGGACAAGCTTTCTATGTTAGATAGAAAGAGGATTTCCCAGGTTTCTAATTTCACAAGATAGTCCAAGGAGAAAGCCACCAACAAGGATTCAGGTGAGCAAGAATATGAGTCATCACCACCAAAAATTAAAGTTCCCTTATTCACCACATCCTTAAAACTATGTGTACAAAAGAATTATAGCGTAAAATAAATGAAAAAAAACAATAAGCATAAATAACATAGAATTTACGTGGAAAACCTTGTTAAATTATAGTAGGAAAAAACCACGATCAAAGATCTCTCATATTTTATTTCTTAGGAAAAAAAATTAATTACAGAAATCTTCAAAAGTTGCAAAAAACATGACTTGGATAGAGTATAATTTTTTTGAGTTGTAGAGTCCCTGTCAAACACAACTTCCAAAAATAAAAAGTGTGACTCATGCAACTACATATCGAACATTTGTAAAAATTACTGGAGGTACTCAATGTTGACTATTCATCACTATTGGAATAACAATAAAATTTACTTCGTATTCCAATAATATGTAGGTTTGAATCACGAATGGTGGGCATGTTTTCTAAATTGCCATTATCTGATGCCACTTATGAGTCACACAACTAAGATTGTATGTTTTTTGAACCATATCTTGGGTGCCATTGCTCAATGCTTTCTTCAAGATTGACATCTTTTCCACCTTCTTTCATAAATCTAGAGACTTTTGTTGTCACATGTTTGGGTTTGGGATTTGAAGTAGACATTAAGGAGCCCTTTTTAACTTCAATGTTTAATTTTAAAATAATATATAATTTTCTTTTCCACCATCTAATATAATTAACATTGCAGTAAACAAAATAAAAGAAATATTTTTTCAAAACATGTTTATAATTGTAATGATGAAACTTCTACATTTAAATATTTAGCATTTCTTATTATGTTTATTTTGAAGGAATGTCATTTTGTTATTATTATTATCATTATTATTATAGTTCTTATATAGACAGTATTTTCTAATGCAAAATCCATGTAGGAAAATAAGATGACTAATAATAAAAAAAATCTATGATAATACATCACACCAATTCCAAACAAAAATATGAAAAATATAATGTGCAATAAATAATAGCAAAGGGAAGACAAGACAACCAAGGAAGAATAGGGACATAGATTTGAAAACTATAAAAGAAAAATAATAATTGATATGGCTCTAAAGAAAATTAAAATAAGGCAGGGAAAAAATAGGTATAGGGAAATTTTGGTTGAATTTAAAGAGAAAATAAGAAGGAAACCAAAAAAGGACAAGTGAATGGGAAAATGGCAAGGGAAAATTTCTATGGGAGTGAAGATATTGTAAAAGGGCATGGAAGTTAGAAAAATAGGAAAAGGTTTGATAAGGTTTTGGAGGAAATGGAGAACATGATAAAACTATTGTTGAAAAGGGAGTTGGAGAGGATCAAAGGTGTGGAAAAGTGGATCAAAATATCTCATGGACTTTGAGAAAAATGAATGAAATAAATGGAGGGAATGAGGAGTGAAACATAGAAAAATAGGTTGGGGTTCAAAACACATAGGGTTTTATACTAAATTTGGAATGTTTCACCAAACTTACTATAAATAGAAAGGGGAAAATGGGGTGTGATGAACCTACCTATTTTCTATTTCATTGAGGAAATGAGATCCCTTAGATCAAAATCCACTTTCAACCCTTAGGTGAGTAAATTCTTTGAGGAGTATTGCAATTTCCTTTAAACAACACTTTTGGGAGATGAAAATAAGATTGAAGATCACCTCAAATCTATAACCTAAGACCTGATTCATGTAGACACAACATAAATCTAATAGAAACAATAAACTTTATGCAAATTGGATGAGTGGAAGACAATTAAAATCTACCTCAACATCAGTTGCAGAGTGTCTTTTGACAAACAATGGAAAAAATGACTTAAGAAGGGTTTTGGGAGAAAGATTAAAAATACCAAATGCACTCATTTATGACATGTAAAGGTTGCATTTGATAGATGAAACATAGGTTATCAGAAATAGTAAAACTTTTGGCAGATTTGGGAATGGAAAATGTTTTGTACCTATCACAAAACACTATTTTTGAAAGTTTTCCTAAGACACATTCACCTATAAGTGAATGGGTCTTTGTTCACCTTTTCAAAATTGATTTTTGGGTCCTTTGCTCTTGTGTATGCACTTCTAGATCCTCTAGGTTTCACAGTTGGACAGTCATAAATAAATTTAGGATCTGAGTTTCCGTCAGGTGATGACAAAGGTGGCAACAAATACAACTTTGCAATTTTTCACTTTTGAGATAAATTCAACTTTTCTTCAACCTATAAACTTGGAAATTTGCAACACACAAAGAGGGAGGGGAATTTGTTTTTTGGGTGAATGGAGGTATTTCTTGGTCAAACCTTGTTTTAGCAATTAAACCTTGAAAAGAAAAAATGAAACATAAAGGAATGATGAATGAACAAATGTAATATTGCAATTCAACAAACCCTTGAATAAACCTTGAAAAGAATGAAATATTAATGTTGGTCTTGCATGAAATGAATTCAATGGATGTGGATCTTGATGCTAGAATCTTGCTTTGAAATATTTCAATTGAATGCTTGGATTAGATCTTGAAACCTACATCACAATGTTAGCTCCAAAAACATGCATGAATGAACATATCTTTGACCATGATGCTTGATATCTTGAATGCTACAACAAATGATGAAGAAATCTTCTCTTGAATTCTCTTGACAATAATCTTGGTTCTTGTTAAGTTCACCTCTTGCTAGATGTTTTGAAATGATAAAATAACCTTGTATTTATAGAAATTTATCCTTACTTTCTCAAAAATTAAACATTACAAGCCGACATTTGAATTTTGAATTTGGGATGATAAAAATACTTCCAAAAAATTATTTAAAAATGGGTTCAAAGTCTTAGGGAGGACCCATTCACCCATGGGAAAATGGGTCCCAGGTCCCTGTACCTTGAGCACACATTGCTCAATGTAAAGAGTTATGTATTGGAATTAATTATTGTTGGGTTTCCCCTTTGAAAAATGTAATTTATTAGGCTTGTAGATGCAAAATAGGGCTAATTAAGGCCTAATTAAGCTCAATTTAATTGAGAGGTCCAAAAAAGGTGTGTAAATGTAAGGAGGTACATTTAACAACATGAAATTAAGGCATTATTAAGACCATTTTAACTAGGAGGGCCCAAACAAGTGAGAAAATGTAAAGGGTTACATTTTTCTACACTACAAGGAGGAGTCCACCTAAAAATTATTTATAAAATATATATAAAAACCAAATGAAAATAAAAAAAGGGAACAAGCTCACCTAATTGAAACCCATAAAAACTAGCCACATAGTTATGAAGATATTATTGAGATGTCTACAAACTTTCTAAAAAATATTGTGGAGATTTAGACAAAAGATAATGCATCTCTATTATTATATTAATGTATAAACTTCATCTAATATAAAAAAAAACCCAAATAAAATGAGCAAGTGATATTTTTTCTTTTCATGTGTTGATGTAAGAGAATATATTTTCAAAAGTAATTTGAGGAGGGAAGTAGTAGATTAGAACAATTATAAATGAATGCAATTGTCATTTAATTTTTGAGATATGAAAGTATAAATATATTGTTTCCACCTTGGGTGTACAAAAGTTAAAAACATTTTTAGGCCTTAGAAACCAAAATTTCAAGAAAAGCTTAAGTCCCAAGGGGGCCATCTAATAGTTGGGGGCGTGTGGGGGGTGGTGTTCAGGGTGGGGGTGGAGGAGGTTTCAAGTTGATCGTTAATGAACAATGTTTAGGAAGGGAAGAGGGTGATTGGACAAAGGTGAGATGATAGGAAATAATTTTATTGGTTTGATTAAAGGGGAAATTGAAAAATTAAAGTCACAATGAAGGTAAGGGGAACATGGAGAAGAGGAAGAAACTAGTTGAAAGTAAAAGAAATAAATGGTTTTAAAAATTTAATAAATTAGAGAGGATCAAGAGGGTAAGAGAGGTTTGGGAGAGGAAAAACAAGACCAAAACATAGAAAATAGGAAAGAGGCTACAATGAGAAAATTTCTTTTTCAAAGAATATATATTTTTGTAATTAAACTTTGAACTACTTTCATGCGTGTTTTAAAGGTTATAAATTTTAATGTATTTAAGAATATTCAATTATAACTCAATATATAATGAAAATTATGTTTATATATCTCCTTATTAGCCATGTCAAACTAAAAATGTTGTTGGATTTATCCCACATAATATTGTTGTTACAAGTTATCAATATTTTCCTAATGTTTGCCACCCTCCCACCCCTACCCAGTCTTCTTTTTAGCCTAATTATGATTACAATCAAACTTGAAAAACCTATTTTTCTTTAAATCAACATTATTACCTTCCTTTTCTGCCCCAAAATGTTGACAATATGGACTTTGGTGACATCATAGACATATGTCTAGACTTCAAGAAATAAATGATTCAAATCAAGAGTGAGAATTTAACTTGCAACAAGAAGGGGTTTATTTTCAATCCGATTACCATCAATAGGAGGTGAGAGAAAAAAAGAGGCATGAAGAATAATACGTGTTTAAAAAAATGGTAGCTAAGGAGGGTTAGCTACTAGTCAAGTTCTCTCCCAAGAACAATAATACAAATTTTAGTCAATGTTTTCCATTTCAAGTTTTAATCAAGAAGAGCCATTTGAACCTTCAAGTCAAATTCCTCATTTCACACAAGATCCTACACATGTACAAAATTACTCCATTATTCCCCATGAGAAAGCCCCTCGAAAATTCATTCATTTGCGAGAAACCCAAAAACCCTATCAAATTATCCTAACCTCTGAATCCTCTTGTCTTAGTACCATTTCATTGTTTCAAAGTAGATCCAAAAAATATTGGTTTTATGATTAAGATAAGGTGGAGCTTGAGGGAAATCATGAAGGAACTAATGTTAGTAAGTCTTATTGTGCTTTAAGAGCTAAAGAATTAGACTGATAAAAACACTAATCTAGAACAATAGAACATCAAGTTAGAGAATGTATATCCATTTCAAGGACTATCTACTTTTTTGCATGAGAAAAATCTATTGGAAATGAAAATCAAGTGAAAAGAAGGATAATGATGGTTCTTTGATGACTCTTGAAGTTGAAAGGTACTTGCAAGAAGAATATGAGGATGGGAAGCTAAAATGACAAGATACTTTAAGAAAGGAGGTGATGAAAATGAGGATTCTACAATATGATTTGATGAGCTTCCTTGTTTTGTTGACAAGGATAAAAAAACATGCCAATTTCAACATCAACAACAAGTTTGGAGAAGCAAGAAGGTGTAAATAATCTTGACAAAATATTGGTCTACAAAAAATAAAATGAGGAAAACCTTGTTCTGAAAAATGGAGAGATTCACATACATGAAAAGAGTAAGGAGGAACTTGATAAAAAAAAATTATCCAATATTATAAAGGACTTTTGCTCAAATCTTGATGTCAAATTCTTACCTCCCAAATTAGAAATTGGCCACGTTCTCACTTGATCCACAAGAATCAAATCATTCAAATCAGTAGGATGATGGAAAAGTAGTCCATGATAAAGAAATCAACAATGGTGGTCCAAATTTTTTCCTTTCATGAGGATGTCCTATTTGGCATCTAGCTTGGTTGGAGGTTGACAAAAAATAAAAAATCATGTCTACACCTAAGTATAAAATTGTAGTTTAAAAGGAACCAATTCAACCTACATATCCATTTCAAAATAGAAGCATGCACAATCAAGTTGAATTGGTAAGTGAGTCTAATCCATTCTTCAAGAAAAATTCCAACAACTTATTGAGCATTTATATATGCCTCACCTCTTCTTGGCTACTCATAAGCATGTGAAGCATACTAAGTTGATTAGGAAAGGTATTTATTTTTCTCAACTAGTCAAATATGTTTTTTTAGTAATCTCCTCATTGGCTAGTGTAGGTTAGGTTAGGTTTTCATGTTGAATAAGTATTGTAGCACATTTTTGTAGTTTGTCCCTTCCTCTAATTGTTGATGCACAAGTAGTTTCTATAGTGCTTTCAACAAATCCATTTTGTGTATATCCTGTAATCAATATATTCTAGACTATATTTCCATAAGACACTCTAGTAAATAGTTTGAGTTCCTTTCTACCCTCTTTAATGCAAACCAATATTTTTTATCTTTTTCATTCATGTCTAACAAAGAAGTTAGACCATCACATTTGCTAATGCAATTTAAAGATATTTTTCAATAGTTCCATTCTGTGTATATCATGTAATCCAAGGTATTTATAGCTAAATTTTATAAATTTCCCTAGCTTTTGTGCTTTGATGAATGTGTGTACATTGTTCAATCCCAATAATTGTATGCATGGAGGTTGTGAAGATTGGATACAAATAGTTCATGTGTTTTTATCTAAGTTTTCACATTTTTTATCATGTCTAATTTAGTGAACCTAAGAGGTTCCTTTGAAGCTAAGATGCTTGACTTTTTGTATTCATTTAAAAGTTTCAAGTTTTGGTACATCTCTAGAGTTTTAATGCTAAGTGTTAAAATGCAAGGTGAGTCTATTTCCCACAAACTCAACATTAAAAATTAGACATTGACATGGAGACTGCAAGTGAAATTTCTTATGGGTTGCATAGTGTTTTTGATAAGATAAGCAACATTTATAGGGTCTCGTACCCTTTACACAGAGGGCCAAAGGAAGATAGTTCAAACCAATTGAACTAGAAACAAACAGAGACAGCAGAATGGGTTGCATAGTGTTGTTGTAAAGGTGAAATATAATTTTTTAATTTGCAAGTTTAAAAATATGCATAGGTGCAACACAAGTCCACCTTCCACTTTTATATTTTCACTTATTATACTCAAATATTACGTCTTAAAAATCATATGAATATTATATATTAAATGTAATATAAATTGAGTGGTTAAAGTTAAACGTAGTAGAAGATAATTCTTTAAAATTATAAAATTATTTATACCAATTTTTTTGAAATTAAAGAGGTTAGATTTTTTTTTTAAACATCCATCATAAATTAATCATATTAAAAATGATAGAAAACTTAATAGAAAATATTATTTATTTCTAAATAAATATATTTTAATTAAATTATTGTATTTATTTTTATATTTTTTGATTGTTTTAAGACAACAAGAATCGGTCGGATATCCAATACCATGGATTTGGGGGGAGACTACACCTTGTGACCTCTTTCTTGCAACATGATGCTTTAGCCAATCGAACTAGGTCCCCACCCCTTTATAATTACTTTTAAAATAAATATATTTTTAAAAATTAATTTCATTTAATGTATATAATTTAATGTTAATGAGAGATCGAGATTAATTCATAAAATTGAAGAAAATATAATATAAAAGAAAAAAGGAATCTACAAACACACTTTTAAAATATAAAATAATATAAATTCATAATAATATTGAATTTCAACTTTTTATTATTTTGATTAAAACTTCTTAATATATTAAAAAATTAAAAAATATATATTTTTATGAATAACATATACTTTTTATAAAAGAAAATAAAGTGATAAAAATATATATTTTAATGATAAAAATAAGTTAATAACCTAATGCATAGTAATCAAACTTCTAAGCCACATCATCAAATGGCAGTGTTGTCCACTGTGGTTAAGGTTAGCCCTTACCATCATAGTGTGTGTGTCATTTGATTTTACATGTTCCATATATATCTACTAGGACAACTACAACTACAATATATAACAAAATTTTATTGTTTAATGATTTGATGGATGTCCAAACATTGTTCTAAAGCTCCCATTTTAGTACATGCTCAAAGTACCTTGACAAATGTAAATTTATCAAGTTAGAGATTTGTTTGTTTATGGGCATTCAATAAAAGTTTTCACTTGACATACATGTAAATAAGCATGAAATATAATAAATTGAGAAATGGAATTTGAATGTATATATATAGAGAGCCCCTATAGAAAAGGTCCATGTAGAGATGAAGTGGGTTTTGAGGTGAATTTTTTCTCAACCATTAGAATCTCAACTAGTTGGAACTACTCAATTTATGAATAAACAGCTCTTCAAACATAATGATAAAAAATCACAACCATTGGTACATATGAAGATGAAAGACCTTCTTTCACACAAAATATAAGGGTAAGTTTTCTTAACCAAACATTATAATTTTATAATAATTTAATGAAAATATAGGTGGGACAATTATTGTTACTTAAATCTAAGAATAAATATATTATTTATAAATTTTGTAAGACATTATATAGATGAATTTGTGAGATGACATGGATAAATTGCACAAAGTTCCTCATTACATATCTTGCAATAAGAATTTCTTTCGTCAATAAGAATATTAATAAATAATTTTCTGAATATTTTTAAATAAATATTTACTTTAAATGAAAATTCATAATATTTAATTAATTAACAAATATAAAAAACTAATAACTAAATAAATATTTTTTATTAACATAATATTTTCTTAAGAATATGTATGCTCCATTCTAAACTCAGCTTTCAATAAGCAGGTCCCATTTCCAAATAAAAGACTTAGCACACTCAAACTAAAAATAATAATTGAATTTATCATAAAAATCTAAATATTGAATTTATCAATAACCAGTATCTTGCATCTAATTTTCTAATTTTTATGTAAAAACTTCACCTGTTATTTAGATGGAAGCGAAATCGTAGAACCATAATAAAAAAAATTGTCTTACATGAAAGAAAATTCATAGAAAGAGAGTCGCAGGCGCAAGCTGTCAAACAAAGAATTTTCTTACACGAAGAAGAATTCATGAAAACTTTGTCTTGCGTCTCATTTTTCTATTTTGACGTAGACGCTTCACCTGCTACTTTGATGGAAGCAGAGTCTTGTGTGTAGTCTATCCTTTTGTATTTCTATGGTTACAAACGGCAAGTTAAATGAAAAAATCTGGCATGAAGAACGTGGACTGCGGATGGTAGTTGAATCTCCGGGTCCCCTGAAAAGGAATAATTTTGAAATGTATGTGGAAACTGACTATCACTCTAACTTTGTCCTCTTAATAATTGGCTTCTGTGTCATGACTTCTTCTCCCTGAAAGATAATTCTTTGTTTGAAAGCGTGGGCTTGGACTTGTTCAGTCCAGAATTTTCATTATTAAGATTTTTACAATGATTTCAGTTAAGAATATCCAATATGGTCAAATGGTCATTTTGAGGGCTGCATAGAAATTTCTCTAAAATAGTACGAGTCGTTCTTTTATGTTCAACTTATCTCTCATTTTTCATGGCTTAAAGCTGCTTTAAAAAGCATTTAAAATTTAGTTATAACTGCCACTTGAGTGGCTTTTAAGCAGTTTAGAGATGCGCTAATGTTAGCTCTCAACCATGGTGACTCAAGGCTTAAATTTGACGGCCGATCTTGCCTGTCAACAATTTTTTTAATGACGGTTATTTATTCAAAGGTGCCCTTAAAACATTATGATATACCGTAGTGTAAGTAAAATTATATATAAATCAAATATATATAGCATTATAATTCTATATAAATTTTGAAGTCTATCCAAAATCTCTCCATTAACCTTATACAATCTTCTTAAAATTTTCATTGTATTTTATGGCAAAAATCTTTAAATATGGTCATACAACCATCAAATTTAATCCCTGATGGTGCTAACTATGACTTTTAATGCCATTCAATAAAGCCTCAAAATAATGACTTATTATATCTTTATTTTTAATTAATTAATAAATACGGTCAAATGGCCATTTTAAGGGCTACATAGACATTGCCTATTTTTAGGATTATGTTATGGTGTCAAAATCTTAAGCAAAAGCAATTAGAAATTATAACAATGGCGTGAGTGAGTCGTTAAGTAAAGAGGTTGCGCCATTATAGTAAGGAAGGCATTTTTTAATGAGGTGGTTGTAAATTTAATTGCCAACATTATTGGTGGAGAGGGAAGCTTATAGTAAGATAAGACATTCTTTTTTGGCATTTGATCTTTTTCATGTTGCACAGGGAGAAAAGAGGGACATAGAGCCGTACCTATGGGACAAAGATGCAGCAATATGTTTTGATCACTGTGAGGTATTTTGTGTATGCTCAAAAGTTTTCTAAGAGCATCAAGAGCATTGTAAACTCTGTTCTCTATCCATTGGAGAGGAAGGGAGGACAGCGACAAGATATTGAAGATTTACATAAGATGTCAACTATGACTTATTCTCTAAACTATCTTAAAAGGGCAGCATACTGAGAGGAGAAATTATCATTATCCTTTTGTTTCCTCCTTGGTGTTTGAGAGTCAAGGGAGCATTCATAGTTCTAAATATTAAGATTTTCTTTATTATCATTTTATGATTTTGTTGGGTTCTTCTTTGAGTTTGAATCTAGGAAAGAAAAGGGCAATGATATGGTGTTAGTAACTGAGGAAAGGAAAGATCCTTTTGTTGCAGTTTGTCTCTTTATATACCTACCATATATATTTGGAAAATATTCTCCAATCTTTGAATAGTTTGTATAGCAAATTGAGCATTGGAGCTGTGAATTGGAGCTAAAGTGCAGAAGCATGGAGAATATCACAGGCATGATTCTTACATATTTTTTGGTACAAAATTTCAGCTACATTTTATTATTTTTTCATTTTAAAAGAGAGAGATTTTCTATTTTTCTTGAGAAATAATACCATATAAGTATTATAAGATTTAGATAATCACAATTTCTTACTGTTAGAGACAACATAATGGAATAGTAATTCTCTACTATATTATATAGAAGAGTTTAATTTATTTATCTTAGATAGAGATTAATTTTCAGCTTGGATTATAAATATTTCATTCGTATATATATATGCATATATTGTTAATTTTTGGATATAAACAAATAAATACATATATTTGTAAATATATATAAATATTAGCACTTGATTTTATAAAGGATAACATGGGATAATTATTTGAAAGACCATGAGAATGGTTGGTTTCTTCTCAGCTGAGTTAGCTAAGATCATTTATTAGTTGAACATAGTTCACTTTGAATTAAATTTGATGATATTTAATATCATGATTATCCATGTTTGTTAAGATGATCTTGATAAACATAACCATAAGATTTAAGATTGAAAAGTTTCAAACTATATTAAGAAGAAGTAATATTCTATTTAAGTTTAATATTATATTATTGTACATATATGGCATGTTGTCAATACTTAAAGACGAGACCAAATGTGTCAAGTTGATGATGTTGTGTCATCAATGTCAACCAAAGGTGCATAAAAATAGGAGAGTAGTTCACTCTCTTGGTTTGATTTAAGGGCTTGAATAAGTGGCAGTTGCCAAGACCCAAGTGGTTATGAAAACGTAATATGGGTGTTCAAATTCAAAAATCTTAACCAACCTAGTTGTTTACCGACTTAGTGAGTGATCACTTTATGAATAAGAATCTTTTAGAAATTCAAACCAGTTGGTCAAACAGTTAGTTTGAGTTAAACCTTAGGTCATGAAGGTTTCCAAGTTAAATTAGAGGTGGGTGAACATATGACCTCTTTTTAAGGAAGTGGTCGAAGTATGTTCAAAGTTTGGCCAAATTAGTGCAAAAGTCTATGTTTGCACTAGTCGGTTCACTATGATCTAGAATTGCATAACCAACCAGTAGAGTCATACTTAGTTAGAGAAGTCTAGAGTTGTATGACTAAATTGGTTATGTAGGATACAACACTAGAGACTCAAATAAAACACTAGGGGTTCATTAGTCTATACTTTTCATTGAAGGGTAGGGCCACTTCTAGTTGGAAGGTGTGTGGGGGACTGTTGGTCTATGGTTAGAGGTAAATCGCTCAGGTGATGCTCTCCCTCTTGTAGATGACAACATTGAGACTTATGAAATAGAATATTTATCTAAATATGGAAGACGTGATCTTGATACTGAATTGTAGTTTGTAAATTTGAATACTTGGGTATGTGCAGGATTATCATGGAAAAAACAGGCCCTTAAGTGGCAAAAATTTGAGAAAAATCAGAGTTAGGAAATTTGATGTAAAAATTTGAATAAGTTATCTATATTATTTTAAAAATATGTAAGAATAGAATCTATATAAAATTGAATTTAGTTTCTAAACTACTAGGTTTGCTTAAAAAGTAAATAAATCTATTTGGTGAAATTTTTGAAATTTCAATGCAGTAGTACTTAAATTTCAGGGAAAAAATAAGTAGGTGTCTGTCTGACCACCCTAACCACAATAAAATGATAAAAAAAAATTATAATATTTTAGATATAAGTAGAGGACTCATGTCCCGATGTGATGCATATTTTTCTATAATTTATTTCCTATTAAATATTAACTATGAATTTTTTATTACAATTTTGAAAAAATATAAAAATGTGTATGTCTCCACCACCTTAACTTGGTCAAAACTTCATGAAATTCAATTTTTATTTTTTAATCCTATAGTATGCTAAGCATAGAATGTGACACATGTTTTGATTCAAAAAATGTGATACCATTTGAAAGCTATAGATGTTTTTCAATCATTCTATCAATCAAGACTTTAGTGATAATTTGAATAGAAAATGAATAATAATTACTTATTAAATTCAAAATAAAGCATAATTTATATTGGTGGAAAGCTGAGAATCTCCTTTAAAAACCCTTTTCGCTTCATCAATTTTGGGTAGAAAAAGTCATCAGCCACATACCCATCATATTGCCACTTTTTGGCCCATCATGATCCTGCACATACCCACTTGATTATTTTTCATGTATGAAATTATAATTGGAAAGATGTATTTTTAAATTACAATTTGGAATGAAATATTAATTCAAATTCAAAATGTTTTATCTTTTCAATTAGGAATTGTGCAATGAATGATGTTAGAAAAGAAAAAAAAAATCCCTATTTTAAGGAAATGTATTTATTTACTTTAATGGTTAAAACCAAAGTAATTATTGTATTGTATGAGTTAGATTTTTAACACATAAAATAACCCTCTTTTAGTGTAGAAAACTCATAAAAATCAATCACTTATAGAGACATGCATTGTCTAAGAAAAAAATGTTCAATTTTAAAAGAGTAATATTTTATTTCATTTAATTAAGAAAATATATTCATTTATAATTATTATACACATTTACTTTCCTCAAAGTACTAGGAAAAAATATGGCATTCCTCTATTTTCCTTTTCCCTTCTATTTTCCAATCACGTGGTCCTTTTCTCGTCTTTCTCTTTCTCTTCTCTATTTTTTCATTTCTTCTTCTTATTCCCAATAGTGTCCCTCTTCCTCTTCTCTCTATTATTCTCTTTTTTTCTTATCTCTTCTTCCTCTTCTTGTTCCCAATAGTGTTTTGAAATGAAAGAGGTTAGAATTTATTTTTGAAAGCATCCATCCTAAATGAATCACATGTATTTTAAAAATTATATTTGATTTAATTTATATAATTTAATTTTAATAAGAGGTCAAAATAGGTCAAAATTAATTCATAAAATTGAAAAAAATATAATATAAAAGAATAAAATAAATGTACAAACATATTTTTAGAATATAAAATAATATAAATCTATAATGATATTAAGTTCTAGTTTTTATTATTTTGGTTAAATCTCCCTAATATATTAAAATAAATAAAATAAAATAATGATATTTATAAATAAATATTGTTATTTATTTATTTAAAAAAAAAGTCATAAAAATAGTAAAAAGACAAAAAATTACAAAAAGACGTCACTAACCTAATGGATAACAATCAAACAACTAAGCCACCTTGTTAAATGGCAACATTGTGCATTGTGATTACGATTAGCCCTTAGAGTCATAGTTTGTGTGACGTGCCTATATTTTTACATGTTCCATATTTACCTACAAGGACAATTGTAGCTACAATATCTAACAAATTCCTATGTACTTTATTCTTTGATGGATGTACAAACATTGTTCCAAAGATCCCCTTTTAACAAATGCTAAAAGTATGATGGAAAATGTAAATGTAACATGTTGATGGGCATCCAAGAAACTTTCACGCCTGACATACACGTAAATAAGCATGAAATATAATAAATTAATAAATGAAATATGTTTATATATATATATAGAGAGAGAGAGAGCTCACGTAGAGCGGAAGTGGCTTTTAAGGTGAATTTTTAATTATCCATTATAGTCCCAGTTAGTTGGAACTACTTAATTTACAATTAAAGTGCTCTTACAATTCCTCAAACATAATGATCAAAAAATCATAATTATTGACACATAAAAAAATGAAAGGACTTAATCTTTGTGCTATGATAAATTCTCTTATACAAATATGATGATTTAGTATACAAATTTAATGAAAAAATAGATAGGACAATTGTTATTACTTAAATCTACATAATAAATATAATTAATTATGAAATTTACAAGACATATATAATAATTTGTAAAAATAACATAAATAAATTATACAAAATTCGTAATTACATATCTTATTTTAAATACAAAAAATTTAGCTAATAAAATATTAATAAATATTTTTTAAATAATACATATTTATTTTTATAAAAATAATAAACATTTACTTTGTATTACAAAATAATAATATTTAGTTGATTAACAAATAGAAAAAATTAATAATAATATTTAATTGATTAACAAATAGAAAAATTAATAACTAAATAAATATTTTTTATTTCTAGCCTTAGCGTTCAATAAGGAGGTTCGATTTCCAAATAAAACCTTTTTTATATTTCGATCATAAAAACGGCAAGTTAATGGCTGCAAGTGCAGAAGCATTTACTTTATGCTTCAGCTTGCGGTCAGGGAGAAGAAAATGGAAAAATATGGCATGAAGGATGTGGCCTGTGGATGGCAAGTTCAATCTCCTGGCCCCCTGAAATTAATGAATGATTTTGATATGCATGTGGAGACTCACTATCACTCTTAACTTTGTCCTCTTAATAATTCGCTTCTCTCTCATGATTTCTCTTCCGTCAAAGACAATTCATTGTTCGAAAGCGTGGGCTTGCGTCGGTTTAGAATATTTAATAATGAGATAGAGATGTTGTAATTTACTTTTCAAAAAAGATAGAGATGTCAATATTCATGTTAAAATCACTATAATAATTTATTTGATTTATTCAAATAAATTATTTATATAAATAAAATATATTAGTATTATATAAATTGACTAAAATTTTGTACATTCATTTTTTTAAAGTTAATATTTATTTTTCAATCTATATTCTTCATTATTATATTTTTTCTAATTTCAAAAAATTTAAATACTTCCACATTTTGAACTAACGAAAATGAAACACTAACTATATGTTTAAAGGCTATATTTAATATGTACAATTTTGAAATTAAATGTCTAATTTTCAAACAATATATATTTTTTATAAATTTTCTAATTTATCATTCAATTTAATTGATATTGTAGTAAAGCAAAGAAAGTTAAAAATTGAAGCATATTTGTTCTTGTAATGATGAAACATGTATATTTATACTATTTGTCTTTTATTTTTTGTTTATTTTGAAGGGTTCTTTTTATATATAGAGATGACATAATTTTATGTGAATTTGGATTCATTCCTATATTTCTTAGTCATTCTTATACATTTGTCTGTCATTTCACATATTTAGCCTCCAATTTATTCTTGTATGCACACAATGCTATACATTCGCCTATGTCTTGTTTTTATTATGCATTTATATATCTACTTGATATAATTATTTTTATTAGATAAACACTTTTGACTAGAGCTATGAACCATATCTTCGGTTTTGAAAGGATTCCAACAACCTTTTACAAAAGAAAAGAACAAAATAGCATTGAATCATCAAACAAAAAAATAAAACAAGAAGGAAAAGGACAATTAGTGGTAGACCACACCCAAAAGGCCAAAAAGAAACAAGAACAAGGTTACATCAATGAAACACAACCTTTATAAAATTGTTATCCAACTAGATTTTAATTATTTCCCACCTCAAATTATTTTCATGGTTGCAAACTTGATCTTTATTTTAATAAAAATTTAATTCAAATCGTAGTTAACTATCACCCTTTATTTTCCCATCAAATCCATCTAGGGTAATGGTACATATTTTGTGAAATTTGATGATATGTGCTAGTTTTTAAAGACATTCAATTACATTCATTTCACATCTTCTCATCTTCAAAACTTATTTTTTTATCATTCATATTACAACACTTCAAATTTTCCAATAAAAGAAATCTAGATTATACATGCAACAATATACATGTCTTAAGAGTATTATTTACAAACTTGTATACATATTTTCTTGGGTTGATGCAAGGAAAGTGTCTCCTAATGACACAATGACAACTCTTCTAAGATATATTTCTAAATACTACCATTGTATTAATATCCAAAATGGAAAAAATAAATTAAAATCACTAAATAAAACTACAAAAACAAAAGTCCACATTACACAAGTCCACAATTGTGGATTAAACCCAAACTCCTAGACTCAAAATAAAACTAAACACAATACTTCTATCATATAATTTCAAAATAAATTTCCTCCCACACTTCTAACATATAATTTTATAGTACATTAGTATTTGTACACATTTTAAATTATTAACCTAACTCATGCTTAGAAAAAAATGTTTTTCTTTAGAATTTTGTTTTGATTGTTCTCGAGCGAATTTTCCTCTTAGATATTCAACTTTGACCAACCATTTATTTAATATTTCGTAAGCCCTTCTGCCGTAGCGAAGAAAATATAATATCCATTGCCCCTAAAAATTGAATTAGGGAATCCATCTCAACTTTACTGCCAGCGGAAGAAATATTTGATAAGCCGAGTTGGCTTCAAAGTAGTGTTTAATGGCTTTGAGTATCTCGACCACACTTGCTATTTATATAGTATTATAGTGTCTTCTATTAAGAAATTATGCGACAAAAGAAAAACATATGGGCGTTAGATTCGAACTAGATGGCGAAAAACTTGTTCGACTGAATGGTGATGCCGTTGTTAACCATGAAAATGCAATCCAACTTACAAACCACTCAAAGGGTGTAGACTACGGAAGTGTAGGCAAAGTAGTTTGCCTGGAATAAATTGCGCTACAGAGTGCTTCTAGTAGATCATTTCTCAACTTCACCACTCAGTTTCAATTCCAAATCAACCGGACTCCCAACAATACGTCTACTGATTATGGTGGCGATGGAATTGCTTTCTTCATGGCGTCTCTAGAGAGGGGTTATCTCTTCGACCCATACAGAGAAGAAGGAGGATATCTTGGCATTTTCAATCCCCAAACTAATGGCAATTTATCTAACCAACTTGTAGCTGTTGAATTCAACACATATAACAGTTCTTGGGATAAAAATGACAATCATATTGGAATTGATGTCAATAATATAGAGTCTGAAGTCTCAATTCCTCTAGACCAAAGATTGAATAACAATAATATATGGGATGCTAGCTAGATTACTGCGGCCAACAAAATATGTTAGAAGTGTCTGCTGGATCAAATGGCAAAGTAACAGGCCATTTGTCATATAACATAGATTTGACAAAATACCTTCCTAAATAAGTTGTGGTGGGGTTTTCAGCCGCGGCCATTGCGTCAAGCAAGACTCAAAGATTAATTTCTTGGAACTTCACTAGTCATATCTCTGAATCGTCAGAAATACAGTCATCTAAGAAGAGGAAAGTTTCATGGAAAGTAGGTGTTTCAGTCGGCTCTGCCGTTTTGGTTGTAGTGATTTTTGTTGGGTGGTGAAGCCCAACCGTTACTCTGCCACTCCATTATTTTCATTAATTAAGATTATTTTGCTATTCTTGGCTGGTTGTTGACTGAGTGGTGAATAAATATATGTAATTTACAAGTAAGTTGGAGGTGTATAAATATGGTGTTGTGCATTGTAATATGTATGAGAAAATAGATAATAAAATATATTCCCTGTTTGAGAGTGGATGAAGGCATTTTGCCGAACCACTATAAATCTGTGTCTCTATCTTGTTCTTTTTAATTTTTCTTTTATTTCTTTTTTTACTTGTTTTATAATTAACAATTGGTATCAGAGCCTGAAATTCGGTGTTGGAAATCGATGAAGAATTTCCTGAGCTATGAAGAAGTTTTAAGCAGAGATGGAAGCAGAGGAAGAAGAAGGTGAATTTTGCGAATTGGAAAATGGTTTCTTATTTCGCGGCTCTCCTTACTTCCAGTATATTTTAATGGGTATAACTAATCTTGTAGTTTCAAAAGATGAAGCTAATTCTATTATTGAGGAGTTTCTTGGCATGACGAAATCAGACACTGACCAAGAGCTTGATGAATATATGCCAACGGACATAGATGAATCTCCTATTGTTGATCCTGATTCTAGTGGTGATCATAGAAGAGGAGTTGATGGGGCTCCTGAGTACTGGTTTGAAGATAAGGTGTCTTAGGTAAATCATTTGATGATAAGGAAGAAGAAAGTGTCATTTGTAGAGACTGTTGATATTTTTTATTATGAGCAAGAGTATGCAAATTTGAATAAGAGCAAAAAATGTAGAAACAGGCAATGATCCAAAAGGAGATAACAAGCCAAAGATGACGAAGGGGTAGAGGAACCAGATGAGGGAAGGTTTGAAAGTGCTCTGTGGATTATTTTGTAGGAGAGTGAATCCCCATATGATGGGGAATTATCGTGGGCTCCAAAAGAAAATCCCATGCCCAAGCCTGTTCATGTTCAGGAGGATATCTCTGAGGGGGAATATGAACCCCAAGCAAGTGAAAATGATGATGAATCTGAGGAAGAGGCCAAAGAAGAGGCTGAAAACTGAGAGGTAGAATTATTGGCTTATGGTAATCCATTATTCGATCCCAAAGTAGAAATGGTTTATGATAATCCATTATTTGCATACCAGGAGGATGGTGTAGAAGCAGAGTGGAATGCATTGACTGTAGGTAGAGAAAAAGTTGCAGCAATGGAGGTAAAATTTAATTTTGATAAATGTTGTTATGAAGATGCATGTGAGTATAATGCAGAGTTAATCTCAAGTGAGATGAAGGCTGCAACAAAAGGTGAGGTAAAATCATATTTTGATGTTTGCTTTGATGAAAAATTTATTACTGCACTCGATCAATTTGATGAAGTTGAGTTTGAAGAATTTTCTAGTGATGATTGGTATGTAGAGAAGGATTTGTACTGGTGGTGTACAAAAAACTTTTGGATTGGTGTCATGGTGGAGGTTCAGATTTGATTTCAGTTGTACAAGAGGAAATTGAAAGCTTAAAATCCATGGATGTTATTAAATCCGACGTACTTTGGAGAAGACTCATTCTAAGCATACTAGAATAGAGTTTGGTAAAATTAAAATCCTCAATGGGTATGGATATGATGTAAAGCAACAAAAGTGTAGAGAATGTTATAGTGCATGGCAGTACTGGTTGGCCTTCAGGGGGGAGATTGTTGGGTGGTGAAGCCCAACCGTTACTCAGCCACTCCATTATTTTCATTAATTAAGATTCCCTTGCTATTCTTCACTAGTTGTTGACTGAGTGGTGAATAAATATATGTAATTGACAAGTAAGCTAGAGGTGTATAAATATGGTGTTGTGCATTTTAATATGTATGAGAAAATAGATAATAAAATATATTCCCTGGTTGAGAGAGGATGTAGGCATTTTTCCGAACCACTGTAAGTCTATGTCTCTATCTTGTTCTTTTTAATTTTTGTTTTATTTCTTTTTCTGCTCATTTTATAATTAACAATTTTTGTGTCCTTCGCCATTTATGAATCTAAATGGAAAAATAAAGAGAAAAATTATAACTCCATGGAAGAGGAACAACAACCAGATGTGGATATGGATGTGGAAATAGCACTGATCATGTTCCATGAAATTTACTTATGAGGAGCTAACTTCATGTACCACTAATTTCAGCGAGGAAACAAGATTTGGCCAAGGAGGATTTGGGGATGTGTACAAAGGCATTTATGTGATCAGATGTAATAGTTGCAGTGAAGCGCATACCCACAGGATCAAAGAAAGGGAAAAAGGAATACCTTTTAGAAATAAGCACAACCAATTGTTTGAAGCATATTAATTTGATTTTGCTGTTGGGATGGTGCCATGAAAAGGCCCAACTGCTATTGGTCTATGAATACATGCCTAATGGGAGTCTAGATAGATTCATTTTTGGTGAAAAGAGAAAAGACCTGGGGTGGAACAACAGATATAGGATTGCCATTGACATTGCCAATGCACTCCTTTATCTCCATGAGTTATGGGATGAATGTGTAGTGCACAAAGACATTAAGTCCAACAATGTTTTCCTTGATGTTGAATTTAATGTGAAACTGGAGGACTTTGGATTGGAACGCCTCATGAAGCATGATCAATGGCTTCAAACCACCATGGTCGTACAGACTCTAGGCTACCTAGCACCCAAATGTGCAGCTACAAGAATATATAGCCTAGAGTTAGATGTGTTCAACTTTGGCATAGCTGCTTTGGAAACAGCCTATAGAAGGCCAGTACTAGATCATATCATTTGAAGTCGAAAAGTATGACTTGTGGAATGGGTTTGGGAGTTGTATGGTGAAGGAAAGTTGTTCGATGCAGCAAACAACAATTTACAGGGAGTGCTTGATAGGGAAAAATTGGAACAATTGGTGGTGATAGGATTATGGTGCTCTCATCTGGATCCTTCTTCAAGACCCTATTGGAAATTTATTGTCCCCGAGTCTCTTCACGTTGCCACCTACCTATCAGAGGCATTTTTTCTCTGTAGCTGAAGATTGTTTTGAGGATTGTTTTTCCCAGTTGCTCCTGACATGCACCTAAAGATTGTAGAGAAATTAATGAAGTTAGGAATTTTTGAATTCCAAATTAATGTTGATAGGTAATTTCAAAATTTTGAGAGGGAATGGATAAAAGACAAAAGGAATGAAAGTAGATTATTTTGCCAGTCAGAAAGTTGGAGAAGTTGAATTCCTGAGCAGCAGTAGTCTATAGGGAATGTTTTACTTTTTTCTCTATGTGATTTAGAGAATGTTTTTTGTGTGAGCTTCTGAAAGCTCTTGAACAACAACAGTGTTTTTGTGTGTGAGTAGTGATTGCTCCTAAAGAGCTCTGCATAGTTCCTGTCAATTGAGCTCCTAGCAGCTCCTGAAGTTTGTTATTTGTCTAGTTGAAGCAACTCATGAAGCTCCCAGTAGCTTGAAGTCAATAGTTTAGAATTTTTTTAGTAGTTTTAGTTTGATCTTTCATGTATTTCCATTTCCAGCATATTGAATACAAAAAGTAAAATATTGCATGCCCATATTTTGTCTCTGTGCATTTTGTTTATTCTGCATTTGTATTCCCTTGTTTGTTTTGGGGAAATAGAGCACCGACTTTGTTTTTTTCTGTGCAATCTAAAATTTGACATGGTATCAAAGCCATAGACCCCATTTCCTTGTGAGTTAGGGAATTTTTTTTTTTGGCATTAAGTTCTTGTGCAGGAGACATGGTTGGAGATGAAGGAAAGAGCTGGCATCAGCCACCATCCTTTAATGGACAAAACTATGATGTTTGGGAAAAGAAGGGGAAAAGCATTATGGTTGCCAATGATTTGTCAGAATTTGTAGTCACTGGGTTCAATGATGTGACTGACCCAGCAACATATGTTGTGCTCAGAAACAACCAGAAGAACCAATTAAAAGAGTTGAGGAGGAAAGATGCTAAGGCATTGAGTTTGATAGAAGCAACCATTATAGAGGCCATTTTTCCCAGAATAGCAATAGCTAACTATGCAAAGGAAGCTTGGAAAATCCTCCAAAAAAACTACAAAGGGACTGACAAGATCAGATTGGTGAAGCTCTAGATGCTTCGAAGATAGTTTGAGACTCTTGAAATGAAGGACAATGAGTCCATCTTAGTTTTCCACACAAGACTCTTAGGTTTGATAAACTAGTTGAGAGTGAATGCTAAGATCATTGATGATCAGAGGATTGTGGAGAAAATCCTCGGGAGCTTACCCATGAAGTTTGATGCAGTGGTGATTTCCATTGAAGAGCCAAAGGATTTCACAATGTTGTTTGTTAATGACCTGATGGTTTCTCTGCAAACCCATGAGTATCACCTAAATAGTTCTACTACATCTTCCCAAGAGCAAACTTTTAAAGCTCAGTCAAATGCAAGAGGAAGGGGGAGAAGAAACAATGGTGGAATCAAGAGGGAGAGGTCGTGGCAACTCAGGATAAGGAAATGCTCAAGGAGAAAGCTCGAGTTGAGTAAACAGCCAAGAGGGAGTGAGAAACTCTCAAAACAATTCCCAAAGAGGCAAGAAAAACAACAGTTCATATCAGAACAATGACAAGAGCAATGTTGAATGATACTACTGTCATGAGTTTGGGTCATTATGTGAGTGAATGCTAGACAAAATAGCATGATCAATCAAAACAAAATGCAAATGTGGTTGATTCAAATGTGGTTGAAGGAAACCAGTCCACAACTTTGATCATGTGCGACATTGGTGAAAAAGGTAACCCCAAAGTCTGGTATTTGGATGGCGGTTGTAGCAATCACATGAGTGGTAATAAAAGCCTATTTTCTTTCATTGATAAAATTGTTAAATGAAAAATAAGAATGGGGAAAAATGGAGTAGTTCTAGTTGTGGGAAGAGAATCTATTATGATCCACACCAAGCAAGGTGAGAAGGAGATACAAATGTATTTCTTGCTCCTGGGTTAAAGCATAACCTCATGAGCGTTAGACAGCTAATACAAAATGGATACAAAGTGTTGATGGAGAAGGGTCAATGTGTCATTTATGACAAGAATGAGAGGACAAAGGTGTTTTCAATGGTTCAAATGACAAAGAACTAGATGTTTCCTTTGAAGATTGAGACGTGTTTCTCATTTTAGTCTATTGTTGCACCTCTCGTGAATGGAAAATGTACAGTAGTACATTGTGTAGCACTCAAGAGCACCATTCAAGACCCCTCCAAGCTATGGCATCTGAGGTATGGACATTTAGGTTATGTTGGTTTGAGTCTTTTTTCCAAGAATAAAATGATTGATGGTTTTCCAAGAATAGTAGAGCCTAATGTTAGATGTGAGGCTTGCATTTTGGGCAAGCAACATAGGCAGCCCTTTCAATCGGGAAACTCTACAAGGGAAAGAACACCATTGGAGCTAGTTCATATGGATTTGGTAGGCCCTACACAAATCATTTATATTGGTAGAAGCATATTTTTTATGACCTTTATTGATGATTATAGCCATAAGATATGGGTCTATTTTTTGCAGCATAAATCTAAATTTTTTGATAAGTATTTTCTATTTAAGGCCTAGGTTGAAAGAGAGAGTGAACACGTGATCAAGGTCCTAAGGTTAGATCATGGAGGAGAGTATAACTCCAATCAATTTATATTTTTTTGCAAGCAAAATGGCATCAAGCAGGAGCTAACAACCAGTTATACTCCGTAGCAAAATGGAGTGGCTAAAAGGAAGAATAGGACCATCGTGGAGATGGCAAGGAGCATGAAGAAACCAGAGGGACTCCCAATTGAATATTGGGGAGAGGCTGTAGCAACAACTATTTATTTGATAAATAGAAGTCCAACACAGGTGGTCCATGACAAAATCCCTCAAGAGGCATGGCAAAAATGCAAGTGGATAGTTGAGCACTTGAGAGTGTTCGGTTGTGTGGCATATGCACACGTGCCTAAGAAAAAGAGGTAGAAATTGGATGACAAGGGTGAAAAGTGTATTTTCACGGGCTACAATGAAGAATCCAAAGCCTATAGGTTGTACAATCCGGTCACCAAAAAAATCATCATCAATAGAAACATGGTGTTCTTAGAAGAAGAATCATGGGACGGTCTGACAACTCTTTACAACTCCCGACTACTCCTGACAGCTCTTGAAGAAGCAGAAATAGAACATGACTTGAAGAGTCTGCAAATGCTCCTAAAAGCGTCAGACAAGCTCCTAAAAGCTCCACAAGAGCTATTGAAAGCTCTTGATGGCTCCTGACGACTCTTGAAGCTGTAAGACAGTTATGAAAATAGACACAAGACGCTAGAGGATTGGCTCTTGAAGGAACTGATTGAGCTCATGAAAGGCCCCTCCTGAAAGTTCCTGAAGTGAGTAGACAAAAAGGAAAGCAACCAGAGACAACCAGAAGTTTGGCTCCTAAAGAGCTCCTGAAAGCTCTGGAAGAGCTCCTAAACCTGCCTGTTCACTAGAGCAGTAGCAGTAGTGAAAGTTCAAATCCCACTCTTGCCTCCCTAATGCTAAAGAAGACCAAGAGTATAGGGGAGATCTACCAGAATGAAAGGTATGATGAAGAATTTGATGAGAGTGTGAATTTTGCATTGTTTTCTCATAGTGATCCAATTTATTTTGAGGATGTTGTAAAAGAGGAGAAATGGTGTGAGGCCATGGATGAGGAGATAGATGTAATAGAGAGGAACAACACATAGGAGTTAACATATTTTCCTCCCAACAAAAAATTTATTGGGGTGAAATGGGTCTACAAAACCAAGTGCAATGTCAAAGGAAGGATAGAGCAGTACAAAACACGATTGGTGGTCAAGGGGTACAAACAGTAGTTTGGGAGATATTATAATAAGACATTTGACCCTGTCGCAAGGATGGAAACCATGCGGGCAGTCATAGCAATCGCAACCCAGCACATGTGGAAGCATAGTTGAAAAAATCAAACTTGGAAAACCCAAAAAAAATTAAAAACTTGAGACTCAACAAAAACTTGAGGAAAAACTCGGCAATAACTTGGAAAATTTATCGAACATTTGAAAATACACAATTTTTTAAAATATTCTTAAAATTAAAAAAACACACATATAAACTAAATTTTTAGAACATATTACTGATTTCATCATATAAGAATAATAAAATAAAATTTAAAATTTGAATATATAAAATTATAAGTTTTAAAAATAATAAATTATAATTTTTTAAAATAAAATTATAAGTTTTGTTAATTTATATATTTCAATATATAATATTATAAGTTTTAAAAATAAAAATAATAAATTATAATTTTTAGAAATAAAATTATAAGTTTTGTTAATTTGTATATTTCAAAATATAATATTATAAATTAACAAAAATAATGATAATGAAATAAAGTTTGAAATTTCAATATATAAAATTATAAGTTTTAAAAAATGCCTCAAATATATGTTAATTTATTAAATTAGAAGTTTTAAAAATAAAAAATAAATTAAATTAAAAAATTTCAATTTTTTAAATACTTATAGGCTTAAAGACTTATTATTATATAATATATTACTTATTTTTTACAAATATCTTTTTACAAATGAAAATCAATAAATAAAAAAATAAATAATTAAAAAATTTACCAAACATCACACTTAGAATGGATTCAAATGTAGAAAAGGTGGATTCAAATGCAGAAAAGGAGAATTTGTAGAGAAAAAAAAAGAAAAATTCTCATCATTTTTGGTTGCCCTCGTTTTTTGGTTCTGCAACTTTTTCCCTCATCAATTTTGGTTTTGCCCTCATTTTTTCCAGCCACTGTCATTTCTTGCTTTGAGTAGAATGAAAAACATGGCGGCTTTCATTTCCTATGTCGAGTAGAATGAAAAATGTGACTGTATTTTTTCCAAAACATGTGCTTTAGAACTTTTAGCCGCAACAAATTTAGGGCATAAAATAACAAAAACATGTGACTTTATTTTTTCCACGTTATTCCTGTTTCACTCGCCTCTCCCTTTGCCACACGGTTACTCATGAGTAATGCGAGTTCCGAGCGATTTTTTCAAGTATGTGTGGAAGGTATTTCAAATGGATGTGAAGTTAGCCTTCCTTAATGGAGAGTTGAGAGAAGAGGTTTATGTGGAGCAGCCATTCAAATATGAAGTTTCAGGTCAAGAACACAAGGTGTATAGGCTGAAGAAAGCTCTTTATGGGCTAAAGAAAGCTCCACAGGCATGGTACAACATGATTGACTCATATTTGATAAGCAATGGCTTTAGCAAAAGCAATGGTGAGCCCACTCTTTACATCAAGGAAGCAAATGGTAAAATTTTGATTGTTGTCTTGTATGTTTATGATTTAGTTTTCACTAGGGATGATGATTTCCTCATTGTTGATTTTAAAGAGGCCATGAAAAGTGAGTTTGAAATGATAGATTTAGGTTCTTGACATATTTTCTAGGCATAGAAGTAAAACAAATGCATGATGGTATATTTATCGCTCAAGAAAAATATGAAAATGAGATCTTGAAGATATTTAGGATGCTTGAAAGAAAGCTTGCCCCAACACCAACATCCATAGGTCTATAGTTGAGCAAGGAAGATTACAATAGCAATGTGGATCCAACTATGTTTAAGAGTTTGTTTGGAAGCTTAATGTATTTAACAACAACTAGGCCTAATATAATGCATAGTGTGAGTCTTATTTCTAGGTTTATGGAGACTCCAAGGGACACCCATTGGCAAGCGGGTACAAGAATGCTGAGGTATGTGAATGGCACCAAAGGATATGGCATTTTGTACACAATAGCAAATGAGTTTGGGCTGGTTGGTTACACATATAGTGATTGGGTAGGAATTTTGGATGATAGGAAGAGCACATTGGTCTATGTGTTTCACTTGGGTTTGGGAGTCATCTCATGGACTTCCAAGAAACAACCCATCATTTCCCTATCTACAACAAAGGTTGAGTATATAGTAGCAAATGCAGTAGCATGTCAAGCTATTTGGCTAAGAAGAATCTTGGCAGATTTGAAGGAAGAACAAGAAGATGGAACAACAATCTTTTGTGACAATGTTTCATCAATACCTTTGATGAAAAATCATGTGTTTCATGGAAGAAGCAAGCACATTGAAATTAGGTATCATTTCATTAGAGAGTTAGTTAAGAATTTTGAAATTAAAATGACATTTTTTAGGTCTAAGCAACAACTAGCAGACATATTCACCAAGCCTTTAAGCAAGGACAGTTTCAAGCGCTCGAGGATCATATTGGGCATTGTTGATTTGGATCAGGATTGATCTAGTTTCATTAGCTCAGGACAAAGGGGGAGTGTTGGAAATTTATTGTCCATATGCCTCTTCCCATTGCCACCTACTTGTCAGGGGCATTTGTTACCTACAGCTGAAGATTGTTTTGGGGATTGTTTTCCCCACTTGCTCATGATGTTCACCTGAAGACTGCAAAGAAATTAATGAAGTTAGGAATTTTTGAATTCCAAATTAATGCTGGTAGGTAATTTAAAATTTTTGAGAGGGAATGGTTAAAAGATAAAAGGAATGAAGGCATATTATTCTGCCAGTTAGAAAGTTGGAGAACTTGAATTCCTGAGTAGGAGCGGTCTGTAAGGAATGTTTTTCTTTGTTCTTTGTGTGATTCAGATAATTTTTTCTGTGTGAGCTTCTGAAAGCTCCTGAACAATAGCAACTATTTGTTTTGTGTGTGAGCAGTGATTGCTCCTAAAGAGATTTGTGTAGCTCCTGTCAGTTGAGCTCCTAGCAGCTCCTGAAGTTTGTTATCTGTCTGGCTGAAGTAGCTAATGAAGCTCCCAACAGCTTGAAGTCAATAGTTTAGACTTTTTTTTCAGTAGTTTTAGTTTAATCATTCATGTATTTCCATTTCCAGCATATTGAATACAAAAAGGAAAATATTGCATGCCCAGATTTGTTGTCTCCTTGCATTTTTTTATATCACATTTGTATTCCCATGTTGTTTGTTTTGGGGAAATAGAGCAGCAACTATGTGTTTTTCTGTGCTATCTGAAATTTGACAGACCCAAAATAAAGTAAGCACTCCAGCTTTTGAAATTTGAAGTTCCTTTTCCTCCTCTACCCACCACACTACCTAAAGCTACATATTCTCCTCTAGAACAAGCTTTCTTTTCTCAGTCCTCAGATTTTTCCATTTCTATTGATATACCAACAACCTCCGCTCAGCCATCAGCGTCAATGAATTCAAGCTTTGGAATATACTCAAGTAGATAGGTTTGCTAGTTGCATTATTTGAGCATATATACATATATGAACTTGTATGTCACTATGTCAAGAAGTGTTACTTCTCTAATTAGATTTCTAATAGCCATGTTTTCTAGTTATTAATTTCCAATTTTGTTATATTTCTAGTCCTATCGTGTTCTTGTACCCTCAATTGGTGCTATTAATATGATTTGTGTCTTATTCTTGTGGGTATTAATCTTCCAATATGATGCTTATATGCACCTTATATGCTTATTTTTTAGTCACAAAAGTTTTTATAATTGTCATTAAAGAGCTTAGGTTTTAGTCTTGTAGTATGGATTTATTTCAGAAGGAAATGGAAAAAGCCTCTATTTTTAAAAGGAAACAGTTAATGATTCAAATAATTATACTGTTCTTATGATCTTTCCATTCATATTACTTATATAAATTTTTGTCTCTGACTAAATATTTAGGTATTCTTAACAACAATAAGCTTTAACAGTTGGCAATTTTTAATTTTAGTTTAATTTACAAATCAAAAGTATTTGTATATACATTTGTGAGTGTTATATAGTTATTAGCTAACAAAAAGGATAATGGGTTTAAATCTTGAAAGTGTATCTTTTCATAGTATTGTGTTTCCTCCTTTTGCTAACAAGGTTGTGCTCTAATAAAAGATGGAGGTCATCAGTTTAAATCTCTTGGTTACTAATTCAAATCTGCCAAGAGTAGCTTTCTCTTTCTTTTTTCAATGTGAGGTTTGTAATAATTGTAAGGGGTCTCTTAGTTATTTGTGGTGATTGGAACATGTTCAACAAGATTTTTGTTGTTATAAATGCATTTGGTTATTTAAAATATTGTTGTCACTTGAATTGTAGGAAAAATGTGTGAAAATATTGTTTCTTTGTGAACTAGTCATCATTCTAGTTGTTTGAGTGTGTAGAGCTCTATGAATACGAGACACAAATATTTTTAGTTCAATGGCTGAATTTTGAGAACATTAGAAGAATTAAAGGTCAATTTTTGCTAAATTTGCGACTTCAATTTCTTTGGGTGAGGATATCATGTGTTTGAGTGCTTTCTTTTGGAGATATTTGGTAACTTATTTTTGTTGATGTTTTTTTTCTCAAATCTTTCAACGGTGCACAAAATTCTATGTTTGATCTGGTTAAATTTGGCATGCTTATTTATCAATCAATTCCTATGTCTTACAATTTCCTTGATTTCATATTTATAGTTGTTGAGTTCATATTATATTTGTATATTTGTATTTGATGTGAATTAAAATTGAAATTGTTTCATTGATGTGTATATATATAGTGTTTATTGTTTTTGATAAAGTAAGTAGCATTTATAGGGTGTTGTACCCTTTACACAAAGAGCCCTCAGGGCCAAAAACAACCTAGTTTAAAATGAGACATGAACTAGAAAACAAAAATAGCACATGGACATGGACAACCAATAGATCGCATGTTGAACGAAGGACGAGGACTAGACAACCCCAAAATATGAGGGGACAGATCCAACTCCCAAAACCCGAGGCCACATTTTGGGGAGTCCCTTCTTTTTCTCTGCACAACAAAGCACGAAGGCTCGGAGATGAAATCCACCGAGTGAGGTGAAATGAGTGGATCCTCAACAACCATCATGGACTAAGAGTCACCATGTAGCGAAGCCAACAACATAGAATATGAGTTAGGAGCATTCAGAGGATCAAAATAAGCATTCATCGAGGGAAAATTAAGCTCTGCTAGCACAATGAAAACAATACATAGAAACATTGGTTCCATAGAAGGAATAGCCAAAGGAGGATCCTAGGGAGACATATCCTCCAAAGAAGAAACAGTCAAAGGAAGGACATCCTCCTTGGAGGGACCAACAAAAGGGGGAGAGCCCACTATGAGATGGTCTGAGAGAGCATCCTTCCACCAAGTAGCAGTGCTCTTGCAATGAGTAAGAGGGTAACAGCCAAATGACCAACAGAGAAACATCTCCTACACCAAAAACAGAGCCCCTCATAGTCCAAAAGCTACTTCCAAGGTCTATCCTCCACCATCAAGACCACATCACCATGAAGAGGTTTGGAGATGTCCAAATCGATTAAAATACGAGCCACCATAGTATACCCAAAATCCCAAGATGTAGAGTCCACTTTCAAAAAGCAACCAATGGTGTTACCAATACCTTAAAAACAAGAATCCTCTCAGAACTAGAGAGGGAGATTTGGCAGTCGGACCCAAACTGGTCTAATATTCAGTGGCTCTATAAGAGGATTGAAAGAGAGAGACCAAGGCTGAAGGAATAGTGAGTGAATACCTCACATCCACCCCCTGTCCAACACTCTATCTCACTCCTCGGATGAAGAAAATGTTGCAAAGAAAAATCCTCTAGGGTTGGGATAGAGATCAATCTACCCAAAAACAATAGGTTTCCAAGAATCAGAAACTCACTCATGGAGATCGAGAAGGGAGGGCCACAAGCTATTAAACGTACATAACACACCCTAACGCATATGAAAATCATCATTTTTAGCAACTTCTGGTCCACATACCACAACAGGGGATGTACAGGCATAGGGAAAAGGCCGAACCCTAATCAGAGTAGGAAGAATTTGGGAACGAGCTTTTGATACAACCTCAGAGAAGGATTTCTGAAGACAACCAAGAGTGACAAGAGGAGAGCAAATAGGGCCCCTATCCAAACAACCCCACACAACAACATCTGCTTGTGTATTGTTTAGAGGAACCCCGTCCACCCCAAACCAAAGTACATTCAACCCGTTCGAAGCAGAGAGGTCAATCCCCTACAAAGCACTGTCAACAGTCACAACAACATTTCTCTAGATTTTTTCCCGTTGGTAGCCCAAACTGCTCTCACCCAGTGCCATTTCAAAAACCACAATATTATTGTAATGTTATCTAGATTTGATGTTAAATAGATGGTAATAGTATTTATTATTATAGATAGTCAAAGTATATATTTTAATAAGTAATGTAATGACTATTATTTAGTATTTCAAGTACCAATCAAAATAAAATGGTAAAATAGAGTATAAAAAAATATAAGGGTAAGTGCACCAAGATGGTCGCACTTTTGTGGCCACAAAAGTGCAAAATGAGACAAAACGCATTCGCGTTATAACACGTTCGCATTATAACGCGAACGCGTTTTGTCTTTTTAAAAGCAAAAAAAAAATGAACATTCTTCATTTCTGTTTTTTCTGATTTCCATTTCTGCCCGCGGCCAAAAACCCTGCACTACGCGCTCGCGTTGTTGAGGAGGTGACTTCTTGACACTTGATCAACTTGAGTTCAATTTTCTTCACAAATATGGCACCCCGACGACGAAGAGATGCAAGAGGTAAGTTTTGTTTGGTATTTCTAATGAATTTTTTGTTTTAAATTGATTTTGTTTGTTTTAGTTTAGAAATGAATGATTTTTTTTTTAATTTGTAGGAAATCCTCAACAAGAGGAGGAAAATCCTCAACCAAATCAACCTCAACAAAATCAACCTCAACAACAAAATCAACCTGCCCCACCATTCTCTCAATACCCTCCTGGCACTCAAGAAAATTTGAGGAGTGAAATTGAAAACAACAAAAAAGAAGTTGAAGATCTTATTAGTAGGTTGAGTGATCAAAATTCTTCAACCACATAAAGGATACATCTAGCAGATTCATTGAAAGATTTGTTAAAAATGTGGATGCAATTACCCAACAAATATCTGGATGGCAAAATAGGAGGCAAACATCAAGGGCATATTATGCAGATAAATTATCATATAAACAAGTTAAAGATTTAAAGATTACTAAAGGCGATTTGTGCTCTCTATTCACTGACCCTAGAACAAATCAAAATCTCACCCTCAATGCAAAGAGGTTTCCTATCCATTGGTGCCACCACGTAGAGATTAGGAACCGTTTTTGACAGATGGTATATGGTCTTTGATTACCCAAATCGCAGTAACAATCGCGGAAGTCCCCCAATATTTTCTTAGAAAATTATACTGTGAGTTTGTATTGAACCAAATCCCAAATTATTTTGATATGAAGGAGTTTCGTGGGGAGAGGGGGTCGCTGACAGATAGGCCCGGGTAATACCGATCCTACATTCTATTGTGGAGACGACCTTCCTCGCCAGGCCACTGCGGAGCAGCATTGTATTTCCAGAGTTGCAAAGGAGAGTGCTGATGTAGAGACTTTGCAAGGGATCACATCCTTGACTCGGAGTGTCATCCACCACACTAGCCCCATTGTGCAGCGCAATCCAGGGGAGTCTTCAGGTGGTGGCCTTCGAGGCCATGTGTGTCGATCTTGCGGAGCCACTTGTTCGTATGACCCTACCGGCCCTCAGGAGGGTGCTACACAAGATCCATATACTTCTACGCAGCCTGATCCGTATGCATCTACGGGGATGGAGAGGGCGGTTGACATTCTACATGATGCATATGGTATTGATAGTCAGGTAAAATTGAACATGTTCATTGAATTTAGTTTATTAAATTTTAATTGTCAAATGCAAGATTAACTAATTTAGTTTTATTATTTTAATAAAATTGTAGGGTCACAGTGGTGACCCTGGGTACACCAGTCAATCTACTTATTTATGCAGTACACCTATCAGTGGGGTATGTAAAGTTAGTAAACAATTATAAATCGATTACATATGTTAATAGCATTTTTTACGAATGGTATTTTAATATGTGATTTTGGATGTTGAACAGGGTGTTGTTGGAGGTTTCAAGGAAACACCTCTGAGTGCAAGTAGATTTGATCAAACTTTCACTGAGGTAATATAGAATAAATAGAACTTAAAGTTAATGAATTCTAAGTTTAATCTAAATTTGTGTATATATAGTCATAAGAGTATAAGGGTTCACTAGGTTATTATTTGAAATCTTTTAAGAATGGTCCTACCATGATTGTTTGTCTTAGAATTCCTACACTAGCAAGCTATATATAATAAAAATTTAACATGGAACTGACAAAGGTAGAGCTACATTCTACTCCATCCTATATAATTTTTTGTGATGTCAACGTAACCAAGAATAAGACGATGGATGTCCCACATGATGTCAATGTAACCAAAAATAAAATTTCTATCCTCGACCCTATCTATCAGCCAAGACTCCTTCAATATCTCCTAGACGCTTGGAGATGCTTAAGACTAGGTCAAAATACCCTATATTCTCTTCATTTGTTGAATAGCTCATCAAGTTTCCCTATATGTTCTCTAACTAATCATGATTGCATGGAAAGAAGTTATAAGTACTCATTAAACTCTCAACTATTGGAGCCTCCTCAAACTTTCCCATAGGATGTGGAAAATGCTTAGAAATGATTAAATTCTCTAATAGGGTGTGGGAGATCTTTTAGGAAAACATTTGACACTAATTTGATCCATTGAATTCTTCTTCATTCTTATATATTCCTCAAATATACCTTGCAATACCCCTATCATACCTAAATCTACTACATTCATGTCCTTGTTAGCTAGCATGTAGGTGATATAGTATGGTCCATGAATTTTATGTCTTTTCTATTTTTCTACAGTCCTCTTTTTATCTCACCACTACGCCCTCACATAAAAAGAAAAGAAAACATTACTTCTTTTCTCATCTAAGGCCCCTAAGGTTTTAAACCCCTTAGATGCAAGGATTCAAAGCACATCAACCAGGTACAAATGACTAAATCCCAAAGACGCATTTGTGGCAATGAAAGAGTTTGAAAGGTAGAGAGCTAATCGGTGACTCAAGAGAAACTTCTTAGCTTCAAAAACAGCTAATTAGGGCTAGCATACGTGGATCGTGACAACATTTGGTGGAAGAGGAAGAAAGATGACTAGAACTCATAAGGCCCACCATAATGGATTTTAGTATTCAACCATGAGAGAAGAAGAGAGAGTTGATATCATGCATCAAAACATTAAGCATGCATTCTTCTAGCCAACAGAGAAGGAGATGATTACTTTGCTTCATTTTCATTTGTATAACCATATCATGGCATGGGAACCAAGAAGACCAAGGATGTCCAGTTTTATGTGGAGGTAATGGATGGGGTCCAAATTTTAGGGAAAGAAGGTCAATGTATGATCCTGATGAATGATAGAAGAGGGGTTGGTCGACAAACCAAAAGCACCTAGTCATGAGTAGGACTCCTTATAGGTTAGATTGGCAGCCAGCACCAAGGAGGTCTTAAGCAAGGAAAGGCCTAGGAGCATGTTACATACATGGAAAGGCCTCACTTTACCCCGCTCCCTTCTTCCTCTATTTGAACCTCCTTGAGGTCCTCTACCTTGGTTATGTCCACCTCTTGTACATGTTTCACCTCCATGCTCTATGAGTTTTGACTCTCCTTGGTTTCTTTGGTCATTGCCTCTACCTTGGTAGGCACCATGCTGTCCTCTTTGATCTCTTCCTTTTCCTTTGCCCTTAGAAGTCTGATCTTGCTTCCTCTTACTCCTCTCTTCAATATTTAATGCCAATTGATAACATTGGTGCACTGTTTTGGGGCTTAAGATAACCATCTCCTCTTGAATGTTCCACTTGAAACCATTGAGATACCTTGCCACCTTGATACTTTCATCCTCTGTGACATTGGACCTCATGCAAAGTCTTTGAAACTCCTCAGTATAGGAACTCATCTCCCCGGGATTCCTTTGCCTCAAACTCGGCTCTTATGCAACCTGGGACTCTCATAGTCTTTAGGTAGGTGTTTCACCTTGGCAACCATTCCTCTCCAAGCAGAGATAGGCTGCTTCTTGCCTCTCCTCCTCTATCTGTTCAACTCCCTACCTCAAGTTAAGGTAGAACCTCTTA
>VDFB02390778.1:0-48731 GCA_007258455.2 Sequoia sempervirens | reverse complement strand
GTTGTTTTCATGTTTTGGTTTCTTGTATGTGGTTAGATCTCATGGTCATTCTTCATGACTGTCTTGGATTGTGGGTCTTTCTTGTTAGCTCCTAGCATGGGGGTGGGCCTTTGGATCCACGTGGTCAGTTGGAATGTGATATGCACCCCGTTGGGTTCCCTATCAGTGTTCATTTCATGCAGTGTTATTCATATGTGGAGTGTTCCAAAGTTCACCATGTATTCAATTGTAGATTATTCATTCCTGTTGTACTCATGTATTTGATGTACTACTCCCACGATATGCTAGATAACATTGATGTATAATTATGACATTTAACATTGTAGTGTAATGAAATAGATGTAATGTATTATTTTACATTTGTAAATCTTATGCGGTTAATGACTCCTAGTAGCCGTTGCTTGATGTGTTGTATCTTTGGAAATATGCCCCATTGTATTCACATGATGATAATATGTTTATGGTTATTGGGATTAAGTTAATCTTGTATATGTTGTCTTTACATGTGTGGATGTTTTCTTATTGATGTATTATAATGGATGTGTGATTATTGTAAATGTAAACTTGATCATGGTTATAATCTTGGCATTTGTTCGCTATTGTTCTAGTATGGATTTAGGTTTTGTAATGTCATCACGTGTGCCCTAGAGGATGTAGGTTGATAGTGCATCTGTTTAATTGAATTTCATATATTGTAACTTAATGTACATCTCATGTATGTTTATTTAAAAAAAATTGTTGTGTTGTAATTGTTATAGTAGTTGTCCTTTGGGGTTTTTGCGACGGGGCATTACAACTTGGCCTCAAACCCAGGTTTGCAAACACTGGGTGCTCTAGGTTAGTGGGGCCCATTAGGTCAACCTTTACGCATCACTCTTGAAAGTTACATGATCTTCCCTTATGTTGCACAGGAACATGTCTAGGGGTAGGGGTCATGGCCGTGGAAGAGGCCGAGGTGGTGGCCATAGAGCCAACTGCCAAAGTTTTTCATCTACTAGCTCTCATAGGACTAAACATGAGGAACGTCAGGGCCCACAAAACAACTTGAAAGGAGGACAAAACCCTAAGTGATCAGGATTAGGTAAGGTGCAATTACACCAGCTACTAGAAGAGGTTTCCAATGATGAAACCTTGGCTCATGCCCTGATTTGACTAAAAATAGAAAAGGATAGGAAGGTTGTTGAATCTAACCTCACTATTGGAGCTAAAAATCCTTCTGTAATCCATGACTGGTTATTGGGGTGTGGGCCCCATGTTCCCATTTTTTCCAGAGTGGAAAAGGAGTGCTTTCGTGCACATCCTTCTTCTTCTCGAAACATTGTAATTGATTCAGATGAGGACCCAGAAGAGTGTCCTCTTACCAATAGTTAATAACCCACCTAGTATGGGGCAATACTATAGATAAGGATATATATAATCCAACAATATTATTAAACAAATCCTTCTTGTGTGTACAACTTGGAAAACTTATGTTTTTGGAAATAAAAAGGTTGTGTTTTCATGCTTTGAAAAGGTATAGATTATGATTTTGGGTCGTGTATATTATGTAATTTAGTGTTATAAGATGTGTAAAATAGTAGTATGCTAGTAAATTCGGATGTTATGCTTACTTGTGTTGCTCTTACTTTTTTGAAACTCTTTATGTTATATGTAGTTACTTGTTTAACTCTTCTATAGGACTTGGATGATGGTTTATTTGATCTTGTCATTTTGCGAATTTATCACTATGCTTATTGAGCATCTGATTAATGTTGATATATGATGTTTTTGTTTTGAATATTATTGTATCGACGTGCTTATGATTGTGATACTCATTTATGGTGTTTCTGTTATGAACTAATTATGTGTATTGTTGAATTTGGCTATGAACTGCATTCAAACATGGGACTTTATTTGTTCTGCATTGGTTAATGTTTCCCTTGTGATGTCGATTATGATATAATTAGTGTTGTTGATGATGCAATAATTGTACTTGTTGTGGTTTTTACTACTTAGAGTTTAGGTGAGAGGATGGTCTATAATCACATGTTTGTGAGTGCCCTGCTATATCGTGATTCCTTTTCATAGTGTGTTGCTTTTGATATATATATGCTCTCGACAGTTTGTTTTGATGTAGGTTTGTAGGTATCCGGAACTGACTCCACCTGCGTTGTCAGGTCTAACCATGCATTACAATCCCAATAGGTATGAAATTGAAAATGGAGTTGACAAGAAAGTCCTACAACCTAGTTCATCACCCCATCTTTATGTTGACGGTGTCGTCTGTTGAAACCCCATTCCCGTTTTGGTGTTGTTCATGTTCTTGGGTTAGTTGTCCATTGAAGGCTATAATTCATGGTTAGAATGGGTTGGCTGTAACAAATTTTTAAAGGAGTCATTCTTCCCTTTAACGATAGATTAAATGCTAACTGGAAGCCGTTCTAAATGATCTTGTTTCATTATCCTTGGATATTTTTTAGGAACACATGTGTGTGGTGTGCCTAATCCACAAATTTTCAGCTTAATCAGCTCTTTCTTAGCAAACAAAAGTTTCTCCTGAGTCCCCAGTATAGCCCTCTCTATTGTTTCAGACTTCCTCCTTGTTGCAGGTCACTTGAGGAATTTAATCATTTGGACACATTGATTGTTGTTAGATAATGATTGCTAACTTTAATCTCCAAACTTCCTTAAGTCAATCAGACCGCCGCCCTTATTCTTGGCTTTTCTCCTTAGGCACGAGCCTCTTGTTTTCGACTGTTTCATAATTTTTGTCTCTCTAGATTTGATGGAAAAATAGGCTCTAGGTATAGGCATTGTGTCACCTCATATAAGTTCCGTATGGTTCATATGCTTCATGCCAATGAATGTACTTGAATATGTTTTGAAGGGATTCACCTTGCAATGTTTAATCGTTGTAATATTTGAATTCCTCCCTTAAATTATGATGATTTTACATGTGCATTATACAAGAATGTGCCTTTACCTTACTTTTGTCAGATGAATTCTTTTAAAATAGTAAGCTTTATGAACAATTACTCATAAGAAGTCAACCTGTAGGAAGTGCAACTAAGGAATTGTTGGGGAGGATAACTTCGCAATTTAGCAATAACGTGTGAATCACCCTTGTTGTAAATCAATATCTGCATACTACCTATCCTTTGAAATAGTAGTGCATGTCATTTCTCTTTAAGTTGTCAATGATTATCCTACTGCCAGTATGATGTCGTCAATATCTACTACAAATATTGGATCATGCTTCTCTCAGGTGTTCGATGCATGTCATCTAGTTGATGTTCGATCTACCAGTGTATAGTTGATAATTGTCTCTTCTTTTACCATCCACTCAGAATTCCTTTTTTATTGAGTAGTGGGAACCACATGTCTTTGTTATTCATATAGTTATTCATCATTTTGTTGGCAGATTGTTTACTTTCAATTAGGCACCTTAATACTTTTCCTCTTGAAATTCAACATTATTAATTGCATTCATCATATGTATTTTTACTTTTGGCATTTGATTCTTTAATCAACATACACTATATGCTTGAATTTTTTTATATAATGAGTTTGAGTATATCACGTAGGTGGCAATCTATTAAATAGTATGCCGACCTCTCTTTGGAACCACTTTCTACATTTATGTGTTGCTTTCCCTTACACATTCTTACCTTATTGGCTTTCAAGAATTCTTTGCAATCCCTTAGAGAATAAAACTAAGTTAACATTGTGTCTGCACGCATAGCAAGCTTGGAATAAGCATTGAATAATGGTGAACCTACTGCCTGTGTGTCTCCCCTTCTCCCTTCATGTGTGAAGTCCATTTTTTTCTAATTCTCCATTTGATATGATGCATTTTGCAGTGCTCGTATGGCTGCATATTGATCTTACCTTGGTGACTCCATGTTATTCAATGCTCTTTTTGTTGTTTATTTTGGTCACCGGCTTATGTGCAAATCTCCAATGATTGGTAGGGCTATTTAGGAAATGTAAAATTCCTTATCTAAGATTACACCATATTGGTGCTAAGGATTTATGCTCATATATAGTTCTTAATCATTTAGATAATGTTGCAATTTCATTCAGACAAAAGGTAGAGGTTGTTATTAAAATAATATTTAAAAATTTGTCGCTTGAATGTGAAGTGCAAGTGAACTGTTTGTATAAGTATGTGATGAGTGATTTTATAAGATGGGTATAGTTTTTATATATATTTATGCATGTGTGCTTGAATGTGTTTATGGGGTATATATATATATATATATATATATATATATATATATATATATATATATATATATATATATATATATCATCCATTTAAGTTGACATATATGGTTTGTAAAAAACTTTTCAATTTCTAAAAATGTGCATATAATTATCTATTGGGGCTTTCATGTATTTGAGTAGAAATAAAGATATTAAATTTAAATCATAGCAAATTTTGTTAGAAAAGAAAAGAAACTAATTTAATTATTTTAGGAAAGATGAAGGATTTAGAATGAATTAAGAAGTAGGTAGGAATTAGATATATTCGTAATTATGTTATTAAGAATTTATGTGAGTATTTAAAAAGGAATAAATATAGGTTATATGATATTTATTAGTTATAAAATTATTTAGTTAATAAGGTAATGGAATTATGATTATGTTAAAATAAAATCATTAATGATACTCACTACTTCTATTGAAGAGTAATATTTTGTGTATGTGAACTATGTAGGAGGTCAAAGTTGGTGAATTGAATGTGAAATTCAAGATATTTTTTGAAGTTTGATTAATCTCTTTTGTTAGTATCCTAAAATTTAAATGTAATTAACTATCTACTTTTCTTGATGGTTAATACATGGATTAAGGTGTTGATAACATAATATTTTATTCTTCTAGTTGTGATGTATTTCATAAGGGATAATAGTGAGTAAGATTGAGTTGGGATATTAGTATCATTTCCCTTTAATAGTTTGGTATTTATTTATTGGTTAAACTATTAGTAGTTAGTTGATTTAGTTGACTTAGTGGTCATTGCTAAATAAATAATCTTTTCAATTAAATGGTTTCTATATTGGGTAGACCAATCGAATGTATTTGACATTAGTCATCTCCCTTAATGTGTTTAAGAAATATAGAGATGATTTAAATGTTCTTTTTGAAGTTTATTGCTATTGATTTAATTAGTGAAAGTAATCGGTGTGTGTTAAAATATTTATTGGGATATTTATGATTTATGTTCAGATAACTCCTTTAGTTATTTTAAATTATTTCCTAATGAATGAATGGATACAATGTACTTGATTTTTATTATCCTTTAGGGTTAATTCATTGAGTGTAATCATGTGTTTAAAGGTCGATTCAGTGTTTTCATTTTGATGTGTCTGCCTCTTTTAGGTTGCTTGGTTTTGGGAGGTGATTTTATTCATCGGGCTATATTGGATTAATGGAGGATTTTGATGGCTCTATCTACAATGTGAAATGAGGATTAAGCTAGATGTTGATGCTTCTTTACTGAATGTAATCTTTTCCCCTTCAAATTTTTTTCCAATTTGATGTAATTTGGTATTTAGCCTTGTGGGAACCTCTACTGTTGTGACTTTCCCTATTGGGAGTCAAGAGTACGTTGTTTAGAAGGCTTCCAGAGGTAGTGGGAAAGTTGTATTGTCAGAGTTTCATGATCTGACCTTTGTTTTGTTTCATGTGGGTGTTACCTTGTGATGTTATTATGCCTTCATTGTGATTCTTTGGCAAGATGGTTCATGCCTTGTGCTTGCCCTTGTTTTGTGATTTTTAATGTTTGGTACACCCCTTGTTGTTATGAGCTTTAGTTCAGAGCTATTGGGATGGTGGATCTTCATGGGGGTCAATGCACAAAGGGGCGGCCTGGATAACCCATGGAAGAGTTGGTTAAATAAGTGAAAACCTAACAAATGAACTAGTGGGTTGGGTAGGAACACATTAACTATAGATAAGTAAGATACCTCATCCACACTGTTAGTTCTTTTGAAAACTAAGGGTGGGATGAGAAGGCCATGGTTTGCAAGATCATTACCTTGTCCTCGTGAGGGGCTAGCTGTCCCACACGTGTCACCCTATGGGGCTAGCGCCCATTAAGGGGCAGCTAGGATAACCATAGATGGGGGCCGACGCCTTTTGTGAGGTAGTCAGGATAACCCATAATAGGGTCGTGCGATGACACTCTCCCATAGTATCCCTTGCCTTCATTTTTGCACGTACCTGGAAGCAATCATCTTGTGAGTAGTCATTGATGTTGTTGTTGTCATGTTTTGGTTTCTTGTCTGTGGTTGGGTCTCATGGTTGTTCTTCATGACTGTCTTGGATCATGGGTCTTTCTTGTCAACTCCTAGCACAGGGGGTGGGCCTTTGGGTCACCGTGGTTGGGTGGAACATGCTACACACCCCACTGGGTTCCCTATTAGCGTTCGTACCGTGCGATGTTATTTAGATGTGGCGTGTTCCAAATTTTTCCCTATATTTAGGTGCAAATTATTCATTCTTGTTGTACTCATGTATTTGATGTACTACTCCCATGATATGCTTGGTAACATTGATGTATACTTATGAGTTGGGATATTAGTATTGTTTCCCTTTAATAGTTTGGTATTTATTATTGGTTAAACTATTAGTAGTTAGTTGATTTAGTGGACTTAGTGGTCATTGCTAAATAAATAGAGTCTTTTCAATTAAATGGTTTCTATATTGGGTAGACCAATATAATATATTTGACATTAATCATCTCCTTGCATGTGTTTGAGAAATGTAGAGATGATTTAAATGTTCTTTTTGAAGTTTATTGCTATTGATTTAATTAGTGAAAGTAATCGGTGTGTGTTAAAATATTTATTGGGATATTTATGATTTATCCTTAGATAACTCCTTTAGTTATTTTAAATTATTTCCTAATGGAAAAATGGATACAATGTACTTGATTGTTATTATCCTTTAGGGTTAATTCATTGAGTGTAATCATGTGTTTAAAGGTTGATTCAATTTTTTCATTATAATGTATCTGCCTCTTTTGGGTTGGTTGGTTTTGGGAGGTGATTTTATTCATCAAGTTGTATTGGATTAATGGATGATTTTGATTGTTCTATTTGGAATGTGAAATGAGGATTCAGTTGGATGTTTATGCTTCTTTATTGAATGTGATCTTTTCCCCTTCGAAACATTTTCCAATTTGATGTACTTTGGTGTTTAGCCTTGTGGGAACCCCTATCATTGTGACTTTCCCTATTGGGAGTCAAGAATACGTTGTTTAGTAGGCTTCTAGAGGCAGTGGGAAAGCTGTATTGTCAGAGTTTCATGATCTGACCTTTGTTTCTTTTCATGTGGGTGTTACCTTGTGATATCATTGTTCCTTCATTGTGATTCTTTGGCGAGATGGTTCATGCCTCGTGCATGCCCTTGTTTTGTGATTTTTAATGTTTGGTACACCCCTTATTGTTATGAGCTTTAGTGCAGAGCTATTTTGATGGTGGCTCTTCATGGGGGCTGGTGCACAAAGGGGAAGCCTAAATAACCCATGGAAGATTTTGTTAAATAAGTGAAAACCTAACAAATGAACTAGTGGGTTGGGTAGGAACACATTAACTATAGATATGTAAGATATTTCATCCACATCATTAGTGCTTTCACAGACTAAGGGTGGGCTGAGAAGGCCATGGTGGTAAAGATCACTACCTCATCCTCATGAGGGGCTAGTGGTCTCACACGTGTCACTCTATGCGTCCAACACCCAATGAGGGGCAACCAAGATAACCATAGATGGGGGTTGGTGCCTATTGAGAGGTAGCTAGGATAACCCATAATAGGGTCTTGTGATGACACTCTCCCATAGTATCTCTTGCCTTCATTATTGTACATCTCTGGAAGCAGTCATCTTATGAGTAGTCATTGATGTTGTTGTTGTCATGTTTTGGTTTCTTGTATGTGGTTGGGTCTCGTGGTCATTCTTCATGATTTTCTTGGATCGTGGATCTCTCTTGTTAGCTCCTAGCATTGGGGGTGGGCCTTCGAGTCCACATGGTTGGGTGGAACGTGCTACACACCTTGTTGGGTTCCCTATCAACGTTCATGTCATGTGATGTTATTTAGATGTGGAGTGTTCCAAAGTTTTGCATGTATTTAGGTGTAAATTATTCATTCTTGTTGTACGCATATATTTTATGTACTACTCCCACGATATGTTGGGTAACATTGATGTATGCTTATGACATTTAAAATTCTAATGTAATGAAATAGATGTAATGTATCATTTTACCTTTGTAAATCTTATGTGGTTAATGACTCGTAGTAGCCATTACTTGATGTGGTGTATCTATGGAAATATGCCCCATTGTATTCACATGATGATAATATGTTTATGGTTATTGGGATTAAGTTAATCTTGTATATGTTGTGTTTACATGTGTGGATGTTCTCTTATTGATATATTATAATGGATGTGTGATTATTGTAAACATAAACCTAATCATGGTTATAATCTTGGCATTCATTCGCTATCGTTATTGTATGGGTTTACGTTTCATAATATCATCACGTGTACCCCAAAGGACTTAGGTTGATAGTTCATCTATTTAATTGAATTTCATATAATGTAACTTAATGTACATCTCATGTATTTTAATTTAAAAAAAATTGTTGTGTGGTAATTGTTATATTAGTTGTCCTTTGGGGTTCATGCGATGGGGCATTACAACTTGGTATCAGAGCTAGGTTTGCAAACACTAGGTGCTCTAGGTTAGTGGGGCCCATTAGGTCAACCTTTGCACATCACTATTGAAACTTACATGATCTTCCCTTATGTTCTATAGGAACATGCATAGGGGTAGGGGTCATGGCAATGGAAGAGGCTGAGGTGGTGGCTATAGAGAAAACTGCCATCATTCATCATCTACTAGTTCTCACGAGACTAAACGTGACGAATGTTAGGGCCCACAGAACAACTCAGAAGGAAGTGGACAAAACCCTAAGTAGCCGAGGTTAGGGAGGGTGTAGTTACGACAACCACTAGAAGAGGTTTCTAATGACAAAACCTTGGCTCATGCCCTCATCCAACTAAAAATAGAGAAGGCCAGGAAGGTTGTCAAATCTAAGCTCACTGTTAGAGCTAAAAAGCCTTCTATAATCTATGACTGGCCATTGGCGTGTGGGCCCCATGTTTCCACCTTGTCTAGAGAGGAAAAGGAGTTCCTGTGTGTGCATCCCTATTCTTCTCAAAACATTGTAATGGATTCAAATGAGGACCCGAAAGAGTGTCCTCTAACTGATAGTGAATAACCCACCTAGTATGGGGAAATACTATAAATAAGGATATATATAATCCAAAAATATTATAAAACAAATCCTTCTTGTGTGTACAACTTGGAAAACTTATGTTTTTGGAAATAAAAAGGTCATGTTTTCATGCTTTGAAAAGGTATAGATGGGTATGTGTAGGATCATGATGGGCCAAAAAGTGGCGATATGATGGGTATGTGTAGGGTATGTGGCTGACAACTTTTTTTGTACCCAAAATTGATGAAACAAAAAGGGTTTTTAAAGGAGATTCTCAACTTTCCACCAATATAAATTATGCTTTACTTTGAATTTAATAAATAATTATTATTCATTTTCTATTTGAATTATGACTAAAGTCCCCGATTGATAGGTTGATTGAAAAACATCTATAGCTTTCAAACAGATCACATTTTTTAATCTGAAGCATGCCACATTCTATGCTTTGCATACTATAAGATTTTTAAAAAATAAAAATTCATGAAGTTTTGACCAAGTTAAGGTGGTTAGACATACGAGTTTTTATATTTTTAAAATTTGTAATAAAAATTCATAATTAATTATTTACTTGGAAAAAATTACCAAAAATATGCATCAAGGACATGAGTCCTCTACTTATATCTAAAATATTATCATTTTATGATGGTTAGGTGGTTAGACGACACCTAATTCTTATTTTTTCCTTGATATTTAAGTACTACTACATTGAAATTTCAAAATTTCACCAAATAGATTTTTTTTTTTTTAAATAAACCTAGTAGTTTAGAAACTACATTCAATTTTCTACAGATTCTATTCTTACATATTTTTGAAATAATATAGATAACTTATTCAAATTTTTACGTCAAGTTGCCTATTTCTGATTTTTTTGAATTTTTCGCCACTTAAGGGATTGGTTTTTCCATGATGATCCTACACATACCTAGATTATGATTTTGGGTCATGTATATTATATAATTTAGTGTTATAAGATTTGTAAAATAGTAGTATGGTAGTAAATTTGGATGTTATGCTTACTCTTGTTGCTCTTACTATTTTGATACTCTATTTTATATGTAGTTACTTGTTTAACTCTTCTGTAGGACTTGGATAATGGTTTATTTGATCTTATCATTTTGTGGATTTATCACTATGCTTATTGAGAATTTGATTAATGTTGATAGATGATGTTTATGTTTTGAATATTATTGTATTGATGTGCTTATTATTGTGATACTAATTTATGGTGTTTCTGTTATGAAGTGATTATGTGTATTTTTGAATTTGGCTATGAACTACATTCGAACATGGGACTTTATTTTTTATGCATTGATTAGTGATTCCCTTGTGATGTCGATTATGATATAATTAGTGTTGTTGATGATGCAATCATTGTACTTGTTGTGGTGTATACTTCTTAGAGTTTGGGTGAGAGGACGGTCTAGCATCGCTCATTCGTGAGAACCCTGCTACACCGCGATTCCTTTTCACGGTGTGTTTCTTTTGATATATATGCTCTCAACAGTGTGTTTTGATGTAGGTTTGTAGGTACCCAGAACTGACTCCACCTGCGTTGTTAGGTCTGAGCGTGCCTTACAATCCCAATGGGTATGAAGTTGAAAACGAAGTTGACAAGAAAGTCATACAACCTAGGCTGTCACCCCATATTTATGTTGACGATGTCATCTATTGAAACCCCATTCCCATTTTGGTGTTGTTCATCCTCTTGGTTCATTTAATTTTATTTGCTTAATTGATGTTGTTATGATTGTTGGTATAGTTGTTAGTTGTATTATAGAACTTATGCTTCTGATCGACTTTCAGGAGTAAGTCAATGCTAAGGGGGGGAGGATGTAATGCCCCTTTGTTTTGGTCGGCTTTGAAGTTCGAGTAAGTTTGTTTTTCATGAAATTAATAGTTTTATGGTTTTGTTTAAATCAATGATTAAATTAAATTGTTTAGTTAAAACTAAATATTCTATTATTAAATAATCATATTAAATTAATTTGGTAAAAATCTTTGTTTGAATTATATTTTGATAATTAATAATTATTTATCATGTGAAGTTAATTATTTAAATATGGTAGAATATTGTGATTTGGAATAAATCTAAAAGGGATAAGGTTTGTGTTCAACATTTACATCAGCATACCTTACTCACATTACTTGTATAGATCAATAGTTGCTCCAGTAATAATGGTTCAAGCTATGCTAATCCAGTACTAAAAGTTTGTTGATCTAGTATTTTGGTCTAGATCATCTCATATTGTAATATTCATTCAGAAGCTAATAATATGTCCTATCTTGACACCATTTGCACTATAGACAAGATTTGAGTTGGCTTGGTTATACAGTTGGAAAGATATAGGTAGCAGAAGATTGGTACACAATGTTCTACCACAAAGAAATATGTCACTACATGATTTTTTATATAGATTCATGGCTGTGAGATTCATCTTACTTCAATTTTTTTGTGATGATATGTGAATGTATTTGAAAGATATGAGTAACAGTGTTCTATGAGGATTACAATAAGTTTCTGTATAGCGCATTCATGTGGGAGATTCTGCATTTTCTCATGATTAATTGTTTCATCTTGCGAAGTTGAAGATAAGTTATTTGATTTTTTCAAAATGAGAATTTGATGTATTAAAAAGTTTTGGATTACACATTTTGTGAATTGCATATATGTTTGAAGTCTTTGATGTTTTAGGTCTAACTCTAGCCGACCTAATTATGAATTTAGGTTATGAAGGTTAAATATGTGTTGTGAATACTAAAAGGATCTATCTTAGGTCTGTGTCGATCAATACCACATATTACATGCTTGTATTGGGCATGAAGATGAATATGTTTCGAGGATAAATCCAATAGAGTTAGTTTTGATTTGAAATAGGGATACTCTAATTAGGTCGACCTAATTAGTATATGCAAATGTATATAGTATATATATGAAATAAATTTTTGAGAAGTTGAACATGAGAAAATGTAGATGTTTGGTAGAGAAAAATGATGAAGTGGTGAAAGTTAGAGAAATCATGTATCAACTATTGAATGGTGTGAATGTGAAAAATTGTAGTATATAGAATTATTGTGTACAGAGAAGTTTTTTGTATTTAGTGCTTCATTGGAACTCAAATCCAACACAAGGAAGGTGAATTCTATCTTAGTTCTCATCTTGGCAGTGTTTCCATACTTTGTTTTGTAAATTTCTTCAAGTAGTGAGCCTTCAAGGATAGTGTGTCCTAGTAGTGAGCCATTGCAATATTCTATATCTGGATAAATTATATTGTGAGTTAACCCTTACCACGGTTTTTCCCTTTTTGGGTTTTCCACATAAAATTACTGGTGTTCATGTGTGTTGTGATCTTTTATTGATTCCATGCTTTCACTTATTATTACATTTAGAGTTGTGTTATTACTTCGATGGATATTATGTAAATGGTTTAATAGATATTGATTCACCCCCTCTCAGTATTCTAGGTGTTCAAAAATTGGTTTGAGAGCTTGGTTCCTCTTAATAAGTCTAACAACTTGAGGAAGAGCTTGAATTTGAAAACATGGTAGACAAGAGATTTCTTATTCCTTTGGAAGAGATTCTTGTTGAACATATTGAAGAAGATTGTATTCTAGATAATAATGGTGAACTTTTTTTTCTCTTGAAAATATTGACAAAACTGAAGAAGAAAATAGATTTGAAGGAAAGCCTCAAGAAAGTAAATGAGTGCGTCAAGAAATTAAAAGAAGGACATAGAGAAGTTAGTGATCAACTGAAGAAAAGAAATGAGGAAATCACTGGACTGAAAGAGAAAGTGGAAGAGAAGAGGAGAAATGAGGGCTATCAAAAAAGTAAAAATTCAGAGCAAAATTGATGAATGCATCAAGCTTGGATAAGAAGTGATAACTTTAAGATCATATCTAGAAAAAGAAAGAGCTCATGAGGAAAAATTCAAAACAAGTTCTACAAGGCTATATGAACTAATTGCAAGACAAAAACCTTTTAAGGAAAAAAGTGGTTTGGGACTTGAAGAAGGACAAAGTTCAAAAGAAAATCAATCCCCCTAGCAAGGTTGACAATCAAAGGAAGACTCAAGGAAATGGTAGAAAAAGCAAGAATCAAAGAAGCAATACTAGAAGGACTCCTGTCAACCAACCTAATGCTTAAAGGTACTCATATTTTAATGGTATTTGTTATTCCTACAATAGATTTGGAAATAGGGAAAAACATTGTAGAAATAGACTAAAATAGAATGATGGAATGACTCAAAATGCTTTATCATGCATCGGTCAATGTTTTAAATGTGAAAGAATTAGACATAAAGCTATAGAATGTAGAAGTAAGATGTTGAACAAAATGATCTATCCCTTCAAAGGTTAGTGTTATCATTGCAATTTTTGGACATAAGGCTAACCAATGTAGATATAGATTGAATAAAGGATAATTTGGGTGGAAAAATGTTGTTTTTTCATATTTGTAGCAACCTGGGACACTTTTCCAAATATTGTAGAAGAAGAAATGTGAAAAGGGACTATCCAGAAAAGAGATATGAACCAATCACTAAAGTTGATCTGGTAGAAGTTAAGAAGGAAATGGAAAAGATCTAGAAGAAGGAAGGAGAATCTGATAGCGAGAAGAATCAAGCGTTTCAATTTCATCTACGCCATCCTCTGGTATAGATAATCCCATCAAAAATTAAACCTAGGCAGTGGCTTAGGGCGAGCAATATAAAAAAAATTAATATCCCCCTATAGGTATATGGTGTCATGGCATGACACAAATTCATTTATTGTAGATGAAAAATTCAAGATCTCATGCGAAAGGAATTTTAAGTTGACATGTGTGAAGAAGGAATATTGTAGAGCTTGAAATGATGGAAGTATACACAAATTCTAAGAATATCTACTTGTGATCTGAAGCATTTATTGCTCAAACAAATGGGATAAGAGAAATAAATTTTAGTGTATTAAGGAAAAATCATTCAATGAAAGGAATTTGCAGAAGAGAAGTAGAGTGTGGAGCAATCTTGAAGAGTCTGAAGCACTTCCATACTGTAGAATTTCAGTGTTTGGCTTTGGTGTCTAAGAAAAAGGTAAGTAACTACTGTTATACTTTGTTATTTGTGAATTATTCATTTGAATGATATGAATACACCTCAAGTCATGGATAATTCAGAAAGAACAGAACCATAGTTTAAGATGTACCCTACAAAATCCCTAGAACTCGACCCTTTGGGTGCATTTTTGAAAGTTCCCCTTGGTGTCACTATGACTAAAGACATTAGGATGTACATTCATGGGAAGTTGGAAGAGCCTACTTATGGAAAACACACATATTGTGGCTTGAAGAGTTAATTGGAGAAGATTATACTTTGAAATAGGAACACAATGTACTAATGAAGATGAAATTAAATGTGTGGCATCAATTTCTTGACTTTAGCAGTGAAGAGAAATGTATTAGATTGGCACTAAGTAGGTCTCACGATCAATTTGTGTGGCTTAATTATTCTTATATGATATCCAAAGAAGCAATTAGAGAAATTATTGTTCTATCTTCCTCTACACCTACTCCTATATACAAACCTGACAAAGGAAAACAATTGATAAAGAATACAGGTAGTGAAATCAATAATCCAGTAGTTCAATATGCAAGTATGGTTATTGCACACTTGTTTTTTGGCGATAATGATGTTTTTGCAATTGCAATTTGCATAGCTTTAGAGATGATTGAGAAAAGGACTGAATATGATCCTTGTGAGTTTCTCCAACAACTATTGGAGAATTGGAATGATATCAAGAAGAAAAAGTGCACATTTAGGTATGGAACATTGATAATATGCTTAAACTTTTACATTATGAGGGAAGTTCCTGCTATAGGAGAAGTTTTTTGGGTGAATACAAAACCGATTGCACATCAAATTAGAGATATAATGAAAAATATTGGAGATTTGGATGCACAAGGTAATGCCCTTGCTACATTCTTTGGAAAATTTCAGAGAAGAATGAATAGAAGGCAAAGAATTCCAAGAGATCTAGTGAAAAGATATAAGAATGACATAACTGTCTCCGCAGAAAAGAGAAAATCTATTGAGTTTCTTGCATTAATTTCTCATATAGAGTCCACTCTAAGGAAACTCAAGTAGCTAGCTAGAAGAAAGGTACATCTTTAATTAGTTCCTAAAGCTTACACCAATTCTTCATAGTCCATTATGGAAAGCACAAATACATTGGTTGATTCTTTCAAAGAACTGAGAAGACAAGTAGATAGTGAAATGGTTACCTAGGTCAAGGAAAAAGGATTGTTGGAAATTGGAGAAAGATGTAGGTCTACACATAGAAATGCACTTGAGAAACTAAAAGAAGTTCAATATTGTGAAAAAGAGGCCATAAATCTATTCGCATTCTATTGGACATGGATTGATGTGACTCAAATATTTAAAGATGTTGAGGATACAATTGAGACACAAATAAAATCTGAATCTAACATTTTTAATCCAACTCTCGATCTAGATGATAAAACTTGGATGATCTAACAAATCTACATGAAGAATATTTCACATTGCATATGGAAAGAGGAGAAATGATTGAACAATATGGATAGCATAGAGACCTAATAAAAATTAAGTACACACATATCTCCTATGCTCTTTCTCTTGCTGATAGAATCTTGAACTCAAATGTCACACCTGGAACTCTAGTTGATAAGAAAGATATCCTAGTTGAACTTGAGTATCTATGCAGAGCCATGACAAAAGAAAATAAACTATGGGATGAAAGAAAATCTTCATGGAAAATTACTCTCCACAAACATCAAGGAATAATCACCTCCAGATAATTATTGTTTTGGATGTACTCCTAAGGGGTAGTATTCAAATACGCAAAGGGAAGAACAATACAATATCTTTTATCCTTTTCCACTGATGTCAAAGGGGTAGAGGGTACAACGTGAAATTTTTTTCTTGATGTTTTTCACATCATGTGTTTCCATCAATGAAAAAGTGGGAGATTGTTGGAAATTGAAACATTGTCATTGATGTCAATATTAACATCAACATATCTTACTCACATTACTTGTATAGATCAATAGTTTCTCTGATAATAATGGTTCGAGCTATGCTAATCCGGTACTAAAAATTTTTTGATCGGGTATTTTTCTCTAGATCATCTTATCAAGAAGCTAATAATATGTTCTATCTTGACACCATTTTCATCTACAGACAAGATTTGAGTTGGCTTGGTTATATGGTTGGAAATATATGGTTAGAAGAAGGTTGGTACACATTGTTTTGTTTATATACTGGTTCAATGCATCAATTTTTTGGTTCACATTTTACCGTAAATAAAGATATCACTCCAAGATTTTGTATATAGATTGGTGGTTGTAAGATTCATCTTAAATTTTTTATGATGATATGCAAATGCATACAGAAGATATGAGTAACAATGTTTTGTTCTAAGGATTATAGTAAGTTTCTGTATAGCGCATTGATGTGGGAGATTCCCCATTTTCTCATGATTAATTTTTTTATCTTGTGGAGTTCAAGATAAGTTATTTGATGTGTTAACAAGTTTTGGCTTACACATTTGGCGAATTTCATATATGTTTGAAGTCTTTGATGTTTAAGGTCTAACACTAGCAGACCTAATTATGAATTTGAGTTAAGAAGGTTAAATATGTGTTGCAAATGCTAAAAGGATCTTTTAGCTCTCAAAAACACAGGCGAAATACCTCAAGAGATTGGCAATCTCTTGATACATTTCAGGGTAACAGAAAAGGCCAAAAGATTTAGACCTTCTACTCTTTAGGTGTTGCCAAACCTAGGAGGGTGTACCTACAATAATGCAGCAGACTTAACCAATATTTATTTCCTAAAACAATTTACCCACACTGGAAAATAAGAGTGGATAAATGAGTCTAAATTTGGTATAAATTGTTTAAGCAATATCAAGGCAAAATTAAAATATGTTCATACGTAAAAATGAATGAAGCTAACAACAAAATGGTAGAGACTAGTGCCTTATTGGGTGCACGGAGTCAAATGAAAATCTGAAATGAGTAACTTATCTCTGGCAGAAATTCAAATTGTTTGGCATATAGGTTTTAAGTTTATAACCGGTATAAACATGAAGGAATATAACTACTGAGTTCTTCTTAATGATCCAAATGGGATTCACTAATTACTATGATTGATTAAAAGGACTTAATCTTTCTTTGAAAGAACCAATTAATCCAATCACATAGGTACAACAAATGTGCCCTGATAAGTTGAAGTATATCCTTGACATATCAGTTTAAATAACTAGAAAACACCAACTTTGGAGACAACATCATCAATGCTTTCAATTAATACAACAAACAATTGAAACCAAAAAAATGCAGTAGAATCCAACGATTTCCTTTTACATCTCCATTATTTCATACATGCATCATAGTCTCATACAAAATCCATTATGTTTTATGTATTTTCTATTCGCAATCTGTCTAACCCCCCATTCGCTGTCAAAAGTAAGTATTTATACATCAACAACCTGAAGAGTCGTGTCCCTTCATATTCACATCTCGGGAAATCCTTACATTTGGGCCTTTACCACTATTCTTTGGACTTCGTGAAGACATCACGTAGTCTCCCTCACATTATGCATCTCTCTGACCACCAATAGGTTACATATCGCATTGATATCCTGCAGTCATACCGACACTTCAAGTCTCCCCAACGACCATTTTGTATCTTTGCTTATATCACTATGTTCTCCTATAGTTATATCGATGCTATGTGTCTCTCTGACGGTTATCCCTTCAATAATGAGTATATCGTTGAGACTCACACCGATAAAAACCATCACTATGACTTAAGGGGTCAGAAAAATGTTCCACAGATTACTTTTTGTCTTATCGAAACATCTCCTGAGGTTCAACTTCTGATCGCTGAGACTTAACAATTTTCCTACTGATGAAGCAATACTTGACATGACTCTCCTAGCTCTCGCTGATGAAACCTATCTCGCCTAACGTACCTCCAAGTTTAAATCTTGTCACCGTGACATAGGGGTCGGTAAGATTCCTTGACTTCATTCTGATGGCAACAACGGGACCCACCTTCGGCTTTATTGGCAAGACCAAACAAATGTTGCAAGACATTACACTGATGACTGCTATCTTGGCGACACAACTCTTTGCATTCCGATCGGTATGACTTACAATGGATCGCTATGACTCATTCCGATGAAGATTTTATCACCGATATGTCCCTTATGTCTTTGATTGGTGAGATACAAATTTGATCGCCATGACTTATTCTGATGACCATTGTTTTGCTGATAGGACTCTTGCGTCGCTGAAACTGCAAACTATGTCATGCCGATGTGTATTACCAAATGAAATAACATCGATAAGACTCTCCTGATGTCTTGCGGATAGACTGCAAAAGACACACATTAGTATAAAATTCCTTATGGATCGGGGAGACCCTCACCATCTCTTGCCAATATGACTTATAAGTTCAAACGCTTAGGGCCAAGTGAATTTTATGAGGAAAAACAATGAAAACTGACAAAAGTATGGATAGAAATGTCCCTCAGAGTAGATGGCGTGGACTTCTCGAGAGACTTTACAGGTACAGGCAATCATAAAATTTCTCAAAATTTCACAGTTCTAACAGTGGCTCCATCTGGGGATGGATGATTGTAAGATCTTCACAAGGATTCAGACCTATAGGTGAGCAGACTAGACTTTCAAGGGCATGGACTAAGGAGTAGGATGGAACGAATGGGAAAGGAGATGAACAAAAACCCTAAACTACTGTACATGGAAAGATTCATTTTAAAAGAAGGAATATCAAGATTGTCCATGTACTGGCAATTCCTATTCCTTTTATTTCCAAAACTACTATGCATGGAAAAGAATTTTTAAGAGGATTGTCAAGAGTTGTCCATGCACTAGAAACCATTAATCCTCTGTATAGCTCAAGAGAAAAAATGCTTCAAGAATTTCCCATGTACAGGAAACACCTATTCTTCAGTAGTCATATTCTACAAGTAATATGAATGTTCACCTTTCTTTCAGACAATAGCAAAGGGTCCCAACCACAAGGCTTCAAATTTCCCATGTTTTCCCTTCTCCTGACATCTTGCATTCCACATTAACACCAGAGCATTTTCTTCAAATTTTTTATCTTTTGCTCTTCTATCAAATAAATACTTCATTTGTGCTTGCAATTTCACATTATGGTTTTGAGCTAATCTTCTTATTTCATCAAGCTCTACTAGTTGCTCCATTATTTCCTCCATCAGTTCTAGAATATCTATATCTTCCTGAAGGATAAAATTGTAAATTGGTAATAAATTCTATAAAGGAATTCTAGCTCGTGTTCCATATACCAATTCAAATGGGGATTTTCCAATTTTCTTTTTCACAGTTATCCTATAATCACATACAACCAACCTCAATCTTGAATCCCAAGCCTTCTTATTCCCTCCTAGCATTCTCCTTATAATTTTCAGAGGACTCTTGTTGCTAGACTCTACTTGACCATTAGCTTGTGGATGGTAAGGAGCTGCATAAGAAAAAGTGATACCATATTTATTGCAAAAATATTTAAACTCATCATATTTGAAACACATCCCATTAACACTAATCAATCTTAATGGTGTACCAAATTTGGTGACAATGTTATCCATTAAAAAATTGATAACAACTTTACTTGTTGCCTGCTTGGTTGGGATTGCCTCCACCCATTTAGTGAAATAATCAGTAGCTACCAGTATCCATTTATGTCCTCCACTTGATTTCTCTTGTATCTCACCAATAAAATCAATACCCCACTGATGAAAAGGGGCATCAATCTGCAAAGGTATGAGTGGTAAATCTCCCTGATACTTCAATTTCCCTGAGAACTTCTGTCACGCTTCACATCTTCTTACATATGAAAAGGAATCATTAAAAAACTTTTGGCAAGTAATAACCTGCCCTGAGAATCTTATGTGCAGTTGTCTTTGCAGAATAATGGCCTCCACAGACCCCTTCATGCATCTCTCTCAAAACATGCTTGGCCTGTGACTCATCAAGACAAAGCAACAACATCCCATCCATGTGTTTCCAAAATAAATCACCTTCCATAAACACATATTTTGATGCTTGCAACTTCAAGGTTCTTCTCTGATTATCACTTAATCCTTCAGGGCACTTCATGTATTTGAGGTAATGCATGATGTCTGTCTACCAAGGAGTATGCTCTATACTTGCAACTGTACTTCCTTCATCTTTTGCATTACAAATCTGGTTTACTTCAACATTTGTTTCTGCCATTATCTTGGCCAAACCCTGACCTCTTCTTACTAACTTGGTGATTTGTATTTCCATATTAAATTCTTGAATTTTATTAATCCACCTGCATCTCTTTCCTGTTACTTCTAACTGTGTCAAAATATCTTTAACAACTACATGAGGGACATAAGTAGTCACTTTGGCTCCAACAAGATAAGGTCTAAAAAATTTTGTAGCTTTCACCAGTGCAAATGCTTGTTTTTCCATGATATCATATTTTAATTCTAACCCCTACAGTGACTTACTAAAGAAAGATGCAGGCTGCTCATGACCTTCCTCATTCTTCTGTAACATAACATCAACAATAGAGTGCATTGAAGCAAATGAAAATATCTGAAAAGGTTTTGCAAAATCTGGAGACTTAAGGACATGAGCTTCCTTGATGGCCCTTTTGATGGATATTAAAACTTCCAATTCCTTCGTAGTCCATTCTATCTTTTGTCCCTTCCTTAACATCTTTGATATGGGCTTCACAATTTCAACAAAATTAGATAGAAATCTCCTAACAAAATTGATCTATCCAAAGAATGATTGAATAGATTTGACAGTCTTAGGAACAAGGATTTTATCTATTGCCTCAACCCTCTCAGGATCTATTCTAATTCCATCCTTTGACACAATATATCCTAAGAGTTTTTTTTCTGTGACTGCAAAATGACATTTTTTAGGATTCAAATTGATACCATACTCCAAAGCTTTGATAAATATTTTTTGAAGATGGTATACATGGTCTTCAGCCCTTTTTGAATAAGCAGTAAGGTCATCTTGATACACAACCATGATAGCATTAATCAAATCTACAAATGCTACATCCATAGCTCTTTGAAAGATTGCACCTGCATTTGTGAGACCAAATGGCATTCTCATATACACGTATGTTCCCCATGGGGTTGTAAAAGTTGTTTTGTACTGCTTAGATTCTTTTACTTTGACCTGATTATAACCATAGAACCCATCCATCATAGATAACAACTCACACCCTGTTACTTTTTGTAATACAACTTCCATATTAGGTAGAGGGTAATTATCTTTGAGAGACGCCATATTTAAATTTCTAAAGTCCACACATAGTCTGATATCCCCGTTCTTCTTCCTCACAGGAGACAGATTCGAAACCCACATTGAATGCCTAATTGGTTTGATAATACTCCCATCTCTAAGCTTTACCAATTCCTCCTACATTTTTTGGTTCCAATGTTGGGTTAATAGGTCTTTGTCTTTGCCTAAATGGCTTTGCATCTGGCTTCAACATGATTTCATGTTGAAACAAATCTTCCCTATATGCTTTGAGATCTTCATAAGACCATGCAAACACATGTTTATATTTTCTCAATAATGCAATCAACATTCTTTGAATTGCCAGGCTTATTTTCTTTCCAATGTATACCTTCTTTTGTGCCAGTTTAGTCCCTAAATTGATTTCTTCAATGTCCTCTCTCATGACTAGTATCTGTTTCATAAGGGATCGATCATTCCCATCATACACCTCTCCAATGCTACTATCCCTTTGGGAAGCTTATTAGTTTTAAATGTAAGACCTCCTTCCCAAATACTGTCTGCTTTCCATCTACTTCTTCTACAAAAGCATTAAAATCAATTTCTTGAGCTTCATATTGATCTATACAATGAAGAAACTTCAACAGGTCAGCATCATCACTAAAAACCTACCAATTGTATATATTATCAAGCACAATAGTTCTTGCTTTGAATTCAATCTGAGACACTCCAACCAATGTGATATCATCTCTCCTTAATGCTACATTGGCTAAAAATTCTGCCATTATGTTCTTCGACCTCTCAATCCATTCAATGGAGAAAGCATCAAACAATTCAATTATATCCCATACAACATTCTTGTACTACTTTAGCCTCTTGTGTTTTGCTACATATTTTGATTTAATTTGAGAAAAAACAAGCTTAAAATCCCCTAGAATAGCTAGCATCTTGATCTTATGTTTTACAAACATATTCAATCCTGTTAGTAATGCTTCATATTCTGCTATATTGTTCGTGCATTCAAATGCTAGAAAAAATGAATATTTAAAAGTAACTCCTTCAGGGGAAACAAACACTATTCCTGCTCTATTACCGTCTCATCTGCAAGCTCCATCAAAGTACATTTTCCACACACCATCACATTTTTTTGCAACATGCTTATCAATGGGATCAATATTGACTAATTCTAGTTGAGCTAGTTCTATCTTAAAATTCCAAAGATCCATATTACAAAAGCAATTGACTTGATTTTGAGGTACACAATATACAATTGGGTTCATCCTTGGCTCTCTGTACAACTTAACTTCCTAGCCGTTCACTGGAATTGTTGCATAAGATAAATCAAATTGAACGTTTCCCCCAACCGCAATCATCCATTGTCTTGATAGAAGCATCCCAAACTGAGGAGTATCAATTACTGTTATATCTATACTATAGGCCATATGAGGATAAGCAGCTAATTTGATTTCAAGATCTTTCATAACACCTACCAATGGAACAAGCCTACTATCCATTGCATAGCACTTCCCTTTATTAGTATCTACCCACATACCAAGTTGTTTCATAACTCCAACTGGAATGATATTGATTGCAATGCCAGAGTCTATCATGCAATTCCTCAACAGTTTGTTATTTCTAAGAAGTCTGGTGAAAAAAGGTTCAACTTGTGGGGAATCTACCAATACATTACTTAAACTTACTTCTGGGATAGTCTCCTTTTCTTGTTTATTAACTGTTCTAGTGACCATTTGATTTTCAGAATTTGCACTTTTCTCATTTCCATTTGATATCAATTGTATTGCACTATCTCTATATTCCTTAATTCTCATCATCTCAAGCAGTGGAAAAGACATTTTTACCTGAGATAAAGCCTGAGAAAAATTGAATGAAGAACCCTCTGCCTTAGTCATCTTCTTTTGTTCTAACGTTTATCCTTTGAATTCTTCCTTTTGGACAGTCTTCTGCTCTTCATTGTATGATTATCTATTCTCCTCCTTCTGGGCAAGCATCTGTTTGTTCTCATTATGATGCTCATCTTTTTTTTTCTTCAAAACCCTTGGCGTCACTTCTTTGTCCTTCAAAAATATACCCCTGGGAACATTTTCCTTCTCATTCACTATCTTGTTTCTCAACCAGTACTTGCTCTTTGCTTGTTTGACTGCAGCAATGGTTAGCCTCCTTATTTCCTCTTCAGTAGGTCTCCTTATATTGCATTTCGCAGGCACCTCAACAGAGTGATATTCTACCAGACTATCTTCAGAATCAGAAAAAACTTCTTGTACAGCCATGTGGACATTACACCTCTCATTCGAAACATCATACTCACAACCTTCATCTTCTGAAGATAAATATCCATCCTCATCAAAGTGAAAAGTATTTGAGGTCAAATACACTGTGTGATCCTCTCCATTGTCACCCACTAGCATTCCTTCTTCTTGCATTTCTTGAGCTACAACACAATAATTTGAGGAATGTGGCTTATCACAAGTTTTGCACCAAAGATTATTATTTACCATATATGCACCCTTCTTCCTTAATGGGTTAGGTGTTTCCTTGTTCCTAGGTCTATCAATTACAGGTTTTCCATCTTTCCAATTTGTATTTTAAGGCATATCATGTAACCTAGGCCTCTCACTTATGTACATGTTGTCCTGTTTGTACTGATAATTATTTACTTGCTGAGGAGCCCTAGGATTATCTCTCCTACAGATCATCCCTGCAGCTTTCCTGTTGTTTTCAATAGTTAATGCTATCTTCTGGGCTTCACTTAAATCTCTTGGAAACCTATTTCTTAGCTCATACCCTATTTTTGGATTGAATTCTTTCAAATAGACACTAAATGCTGCTGAGTCTGGAAACTTTGACCCCAGTGGTATCTTATTTTGCAATTTGTTAAATCTTCAATTAAAATCATAAATTGACTCGTTCTGATTTTTCTGAATTCCCACTAACTCATGAAAAGCAACATCCGGTGCACATAGATTTCCCTACTGTTCACGAAATTGATCTTGAAATTCTTGGATAGAATTATCAAAAGTCATTGGCAGGCTATTGAACCAATCCCTAGCTTCTTTGGTGAGTGACATCATGAACAACCTCATATGTAAGTCTTCATATGGTATATCCAAATCTTGGATAAAAGCATTAATTTTTTTTAAATGATCTTCAGCAGTAATACCACTACTCCTTGTAAATTTAGGAACAAGACTCCTCCAACTACTATCCATAGGGTAAGGGTATAATTGAAATCCTATCAAATCAAACTATCTGATCATTGTTGTATATTGCTGAGGGGGAGGGTTATGCATGTGTTGATACTGGTACATTGGATTATTGTATTGTGTATGAAGATATGGCACATATTGCTGACCATGAGATGGTTGTGCATTTGTATGTTGTGCTGCAGTATATGGAGGATGGTTTGGCTGCTTGTATTGATTTCCAATCTGAATTTGAGGAACCTTTGACTGATATGAAGACCCTACATTATTGTTTCCTTGTTTATGAGGTGACACATACTTTGAAAGATTAGCTGCTTGAGCCTTAATTTGGATTTCCTGTAATTTCAAGTCTTGGATTGCTTTCATCATTTGGATCTTTTCCTATTTAGATCTTTCTCTTTCTACTTCTTGTTTATGAAACTCGAACTGTGCTTCTATTTCTTCACGAGTTGTGAATTCATAATTTTCTTGAGGGATTACATGATCAGTAGGCTCACTTTGATTACCCTCCATTCTTTTATTATATTTCTGTTGACATCTGATTCATTCAGCTTCGAGTTTAGCATCGAACTCTGCCTATTTTTGGGGATTATAAAAATGATTTTTTTGTTCTTCAGGGGTACAGGGTTCTACACTTGAATTATCTCTCCATGTATCATAACGGTCATATGTCTCACAATTTGGTCTTGATACTTTGTCTTTGTTTGTTATGCACATGCCATCCTCTTTCTTCTTACCCTTATCATCCTTATCACCCTTATGTGTCCACTTACTATTTCTAGAAGGACCTCCAGAAGGACCTCCTTTGTATTGGTATCTTCTACCATTCATGTTGAATTGATGCAATGTCTTTGTTAGAGTCATCACTAACTTTGTGAAAAGTGAGAAAAATGAAGCTATTTTTGATTTTATCCCCCAGTGGAATCACCTTTTCAAAAACTTCTCAAATTATGATTTTTTCTTTAATGAATTTGTATAGTGATCATCAACTGGATAGCTTGCAATAAGTCCCCAGCAGAGTCACCAATTTGTTAGCTCTCAAAAATGCAGGCGAAATACCTCAAGAGATTGCCAATCTCTTAATAGGTTTCAGGGTAACAAATAAGGCCAAAAGATTTAGACCTTCTACTCTTTAGGTGTTGCCAGACCTAGGTGGGTGTACCTACAATAATGAAGCATTCTTGACCAATATTTATTTCCTAAAACAATTTACCCACACTGGAAAATAAGAGTGGATAAATGAGTCTAAATTTGGTATAAATTGTATAAGCAATATCAAGGAAAAATTAAAATATGTTCATACGTAAAAATGAATGAAGCTAACAACAAAATGGTAGAGACTAGTGCCTTATTAGGTGCACAGAGTCAAATGAAAATCTCAAATGAGCAACATCTCTTTGGCATAAATTCAAATTGTTTGGCATATAGGTTGTAAGTTTATAACTGGTATAAACATGCAGGAATATAATTATTGAGTTCTTCTTAATGATCCAAATGGGATTCACTAATTACTATGATTGATTAAAAGGACTTAATCTTTCTTTGAAAGAACCAATTAATCCAATCACATAGGTACAACAAATGTGCCCTGATAAGTTGAAGTATATCCTTGACATATCAGTTTAAATAACTAGAAAACACCAACTTTGGAGACAACACCAACAATGCTTTCAATTAATACAACAAATAATTGAAACTAGAAAAATGCTGCAGAAACCAATTATTTCCATTTGCCTCTCCATTATTTCTTACATGCATCATAGTGTCATACAAAATTCATTTTATTTTATGTATTTTCTATTCGCAATCTGTCTAACCCCCCATTCACTATCAAAAGTAAGTATTTATACATCAGCAACCTGAAGAGTCACGTCCCTTCATATTTTCATCTCGAGCAATCCTTACATTTGAGGCTTTACCACTGTTCTTTGGACTTCCACAAAGACATCACGTAGTCTCCTCGATGTTCTGAGTCTCTCCAACCACCAACAAGTTACATATCGCATTGATATCCTGCAGTCATATCGACACTTCAAGTCTCCCCGACAACTATTTTGTATGTTTGCTTATATCGCTATGTTCTCCTATAGTTATACCGATGCTATGTGTCTCTTCAAGGATTATCCCTTCAATCATGAGTATATCACTGAGAATCATGCCGATAAAAACCATCGCTATGACTTAAGGGGTCAGAAATTTTTTCCACAGATTACTTTGTGTCTTATCGAAACATCTCCTCAGGTTCAACTTCTGATCGCCGATATTTAACAATTTTCCTACCGATGAAGCAATACTTGACATGACTCTCCTATCTCTTACTGATGAAACTTGTCTCACCTAGCATACCTCCAAGTTTAAATCTTGTCACCGTGACATAGGGGTCAGTAAGACTCCCTGACTTCATTCTGATGGCAACGGGACCCGCCTTCGGCTTTATTGGTGAGACCAAACAAATGCTGCAAGACATTACACTGACGACTACTATCTCGATGACACAACTCATTGAATTATGATAGGTATGACTTACAATGGCTTGCTATGACTCATTCCAATGAATATTTTCTCACTGATATGTCGCTTATGTCTTCGATCGGTGAGACACAAATGTGATCGCCATAACTTATTCTGATGACCACTATTTTGCTTATAGGACCCCTACGTTGCTGAAACTACAAACTGTATCATGCTTATATGTATTACCAAATGAAATAACATCGGTAAGACTCTCTTGATGTCTTTCCGATAGACTACAAAAGACACACATTAGTATAAAATGCCTTATGGATCAGGGAGACCCTCACCATCTCTTGTTGATATGACTTATAAGTTCAAATGCTTAGGGCCAAGTGAATTTATAGGGCCAAACAATGAAAATTGACAGAAGTATGGGCAGAAATGTCACTCAGAGCAGATGGCATGGACTTCTCGAGAGACTTTACAAGTACAGGCAATCATAAAATTTCTCAAAATTTCACAATTCTAACAAGATCTATCTTAAGTTTGTGCCAACTGATACCATATATTACATGCTTGTGTTGGGTGTGAAGATGAATATGTTTCAAGGATAAAGCCCAGAGAGTTAGTTTTGGTTTGAAATAGGGATACTCTAAATAGGTTGTAGTATATGCAAATGTATATTGTATATATATGAAGAAATTTTTGAGAAGTTGAACATGAGTGAATGTAGATGTGTGGTAGAGAAAAATGATGAAGTGGTGAATGTTAGAGAGATCATGTATGGAATGTTGAATGGTACGAATGTGCAAAATTATATGTGCAGAGAGAAGTATTGTGTATAGAGAAGTGTTTTGTATTCAATACTTCATTGGAATTAAACTCTAACACAAGGAAGGTGCATCCTATCTTAGTTCTCATCCTGACAGTGTTGCCATACTCTCTTTTGTAAATTTCTTTAGGCAGTGAGCCTTCAAGGATAGTGAGTCTTGGTAGTGAGCCATTGTAATATTCTATATCTGGATATATTATATTGTGAGTTAACCCTCTCTGTGGTTTTTCCCTTTTTGGGTTTTCCTCGTAATTTAATATTGGTGTTCATGTGTGTTGTGGTCTTGTGTTATTCCATGCTTTCACTTATTATTATAGTTATATTTGTGTTATTACATGGATGGATATTATGTAAATGGTTTAATGGAATATTGATTCACCCCCCCTCTCAGTATTCTGGGTGTTCAAAATTCTCTCCAAAACATTCTTGTTCTTGTTGAATTTTAGGACTAGAACTGGTCAGGTGGACCATAAAACTGTTGAACACCTAGAATAATGAGAGGGGGTGAATCATTATTCTATTAAACCAATTAATCATAAACCACCCAATTATCAATACAAATCTAAATACAACAATGAATGAAAACATAAAGCAACCACAAGATTACATGACACATGAACACTAGGATTTTTGCATGGAAAAATCAAAAATGGAAAAAGCATGGTGAGGATTAGCTCACAATATATTTAACTAGTTATAAGAAATTATAGAGGCTCACTACTAGGACACACTGTCCAATAAGGCTCATAGCTAGATATAGATACAAAACAAAAATGGCTACACAGTCAAGATGTGAACTAATACAAGATGCACCTTCCTTTTGTTGAATTCAATTCTGTTAGAGTAAAGTAATTAATTAACTTTACTCTCCTCTTAAGATTTCACTTTATGCACACATATTAGTCATTTAATAATTAATATTAATTATTAAATGCACTCACCTTAGGGTTAGGTTTTCCTTTCCATTTTGACCTCCTTTTATAAGGATTGATCTCTTGTATTGTATTCACTTCTTGATGTTCTTTTTTCAGTCTGATAATAAACTCTTCATATTGTCAGAGCAAAACCCTTGTTTTGTTTCCTACAAATTTCTTCCTTGTGACAGGTTTTTGCATGCAAGTTTCTTGGGCTTAATAGATTTTTTTTTCATCAAATCTTACAAATTCCTTTGAAGCTCAACATTCACAATAATTCTACTAATATCCTACTTTACAATCGCTCAACATTCATAGCAACTTTACTAATATTTGGATCACACATAAAAATTCTTATAATTTCCACATCATACCACTTATAATCTTGCATTACTTATCATATCATCTCCCCCTACAACTCAATTTTTTTTACATATATACCCAATACATCCACATACATCAATTAGGTTGACCTAATTAGATGTAGCCCTATTTTAAATCAAAATTGCCTTTTCGACTCCATACTTGAATGAAAATCATCTTCATGCTCAAACCAAACATGCAAGACTTAATTTAGGTCAGAATGGACCTAAAATGGATCTCATTAATATTCACAATACATATTTAAACTCCATAACATATATCAAGCATTAGGTCGACTAGGAATTAGACCTAATCACAAAATAAGCCAACTGATCAAACACCAATGATCCATATCATCATATAATCATGCATCATCTAGAATATATATTGTAATAAAACATGTAAACAATCTCCCAAAATAGTAAATACTGATCCCAATCATTGGAGGAATGACGACCAGATTACTCATATTCATTTTCACTTTATAAATAAAAAATTGAATGTCGAACTACTATTACTTGTAACTTTCAACCTTTTCATCCAAAATCAATGAAATCTTGAACATAGATTCGCTTAGTAGTTAGGAATAACATATTATAGCCTCATAGGATGATCTTATTACATGATCAATTCTAAACCAAATTATCGAATTAAGATATCTCATTTTTGTTCATTGGATTAGAGAAAATTTCAACAATCAATGTTGGCATCAATGACAACACATTAAAGGGTTCCTTCTTCATTTTTTCAACAATCTCCCCCTTTGTCATTGATGGAAACATGTGCCAAAAATGAATCTCCAAAGACTTTAGCATATACACCATCTTCAACTACCTTCAAAAACTTCAAACATAGATCATCTCCACCTTTATTTGACTTCTCCAATCATCAAACTTCTCCCAAAAACATCTCCCATCACCTAACTTCTCCAATTTTTAGACATAAACTTCTCTCCCTTTGAAATCAAGGATAAAATTTTTGTTGGTAACACACATGTAAACTCTAAAATTGATAAATATGTATAGAAAAACAACTAAAATGTACTAACTCTCCCCCTTAGGGAGTTAGCCCAAAAATGATCCAACTATACATACAATGAAAAAATGAAAAGAAACTAAAATAATGAGAGAATATACAGGTGAGAAATATTCAACTGGAGGAGGAGGCACCTTCAAGATCCTTAAGAATTCCTTGCCAGGAAGACTTACCTCCATTCCAAGTCTTTTTGGCTACAATAAGTGATTTATACATTGATTCTAGTTCAACTATGCTCTCCTCTCCCTCTTCCAGAGTACTTGGATTTGGATTTATCTTTACAAGCTTCTTAACTTTAGCAAGAGCACTTGACACCACTATATGATTGGTTTTCACCAAGTCCCCAAGCTATCCAAATCTCCTTATTATGTCTTCTTTCTACCGTTGTAAGGTGAAAAACTTGTTTTGCAAGTCTGTAATGGCAGTCCAAGAGGTATAATCTCTATCTTGTGTTGGGTCAAAGGCTCTAGAGGCATTAGATATTTGTGACTCAATAGAGTCCATTAAGTCCTTAATTCCTTGAGTGGCATCTGGCCATCTCATGCAATACAAAAACAAAGTTTTTGCCTCATCCTTGCATTCTTGTACTTCTTTCAAACATTATTCCACTTTGCTATCTGCAATTGCACATCTATCCTACAACTCTAGAAGTGTTTTCTCAACAAACCTTGATTCAACATATTTTTCAGTCTACTCCTTCTGACTGAAGGCATACTCCTTAAGTGAATATAACAAGAACTTTAAATTTTCAATAGGAGTTAGTGAGTTATCAATTGTGGCACTAGGAGTAGCATCCTATAGAGACCTGATAGCATCATTAATCAATTTTTTCCCCTTTTATGTGTCTCTATAATTTGTTTTCTTCAGGAGGCATGAAAGATGTCTTTGAGATCAAACTTCTGAATTGGTGAGATCTTTTCCAGATCTACACTACCTTGGTACATCAAGAGTTGCATCAAATGGGGTGGGATGATTGGTTGGAACCCCATTTTCTTTTTCAAAAGACCCTTAAGTGATTTACCAAAAGGTTCTCCAAATGGATTTGGTAGCTCAATAATCTTTTAGGACTCTTCTTTATTCTCCTCTTTCCCTTCTTTCTCTTCTTCATCGGAGGGATTTTCCTTTTTCTTTACTTTATCTTCATCCTCCTTTTTCTCCTCATCATCTTTCATATTATTCTCTCCCTTTCTCCTTGACCTTCTTCTCCATCCTCATTTTCATCATCTTCATTTCCTATATCTTCATTTATTTTTTAGGGTGGTATTTAGCACCATTATCAACATCATTCTTATCTTGTTCTTGTTCTTGTCCTACATTTTGGCTTTCGTTATTAGCACTGGTGGTCATGTCAGTATCTTCCACAGGAGTGAATGTCTCCAAGGATTAGTGGTGGTAAGGACACCACATTATTTGTATCATCATATGATGGAGTTTCTTCTGCAATATGAACATTTACTTCTTCCAAAAATTATTTAAAACAGGTAAATTTCTAACTTGAGGAATGTTTTCCTCTACATCAATGACCTTTTATTTATCATGCTCCTTTCCTTGAGTAGCACCAGATGATGAAGCATAAATCATCCCATTTTTTTTTCTATATCTTTGATAGTATCCACTGTTTCTTACTTTAGCTTATCTACTCGCTCTTTTTCTCTTCCCATAAGAATGGTGACTCTCTATTCCACTCTAAATTATTTTGTATATACTTCAATTAATGTAGCCTTGTCATCCTCAAATAAAGAGGATCCAATTTCCTCTAAAGAATCAGTTCTTATCTTATCTTTGGCTTCAACTGCTTCATACCTTCATTCCACAAAGGCATCCAACAAAATACTAGGAACCTTCTTCCTAATATTCATATCTACATCTAAAATGATAATGCAATGAATGATGACTTAAATAATTGTTTTCTTATCTTCTTCATCCACTTTATCATATAACTTTGTAGTACCTTCTAACAAATTATCATGCTCTAACATGTTACTAACCAAAAAATCTAATTTTATTGTAGTACAATCTCTTACCAGAGGATTTTTCATCTTCTTTTTCCTTTCAAGCTTTGAAGATCCTTCCTCTAATCTCTTGTCCTTCTTCTTTTTAGGTTTCTTGTGGATGTGTATAGTGAAAGCTTCCTTTTCTCTTTCTATCTCCTCTTCTTTCAAAAAGTCCACAATGTTAATGTTTGGCTTCTTTGCATTAGTGCTAGCCTCTTGTGAGGCCTCTTCACTATTTGTGGTAGAACTACTTCTTCTTTTCCTTGTAAGTCATTCTTCATGCTCCAATCCAAGCTCAATTTCTTCTTCCACAATAGTACTTAATTTCTACTCACTAAATGATTTTTTACTTCTTCCTTCTTCTAGAGGTAGTAGGGGATGCTACCAGAGGTACATTATTTCTCCTACTAGTTCTTGTACTTGGTCTAGAGGGAGAAAATCCTTCTTCAACTATTGGAGCACTAGGCTCCACCTTCTTCCATTTAGCAACAATTGTATTAGAGGACTCTGGTAATATGGAGGCAGGGGTGGAAGTTGATCTTACTAATATTCTTGGTCTTCAGGACTCTCCAACTACTCTACATTTTTCTACAACTACTTCCCTTAACCTTTGTACTTCTTTTGTAATTCCATGTTTCACAAAGTATTCATTTACTTTTTTTGTCACCCTTTTATTCCTTGTAGGTGTTGCTAGTTTCATGTGCACTTCAGATGATTTTTCCTCATATGTCACATGTCTTGGAAGAGAGGGGTCCTTAGGAATCTTTAGCAACAATTCAACATATCCCTCAACTTCTTTCTCAAAAAATTCATATCTGAGAGGCTCAATCCACATTGTTCTAGGTTCAATAGCCTCAATTATGCATTCATCAGTTGAAACAAGGAAAGTAATTTTTTTTGCATATTTCTCCACCAGGTTCTGAGGAACTCTATCTTTTTCATGCATGTTCATCTAAAACACTACAAAGAATGTAATCAAGGCATCATCCTAAGCTTTCTAGTCACCTAAGTGGTACATATATTCAAATATTTGATGTCCCATTGGTCTGCTTCTATCCCATACAATGTTTCACCTTCCAGGAAGTTCTCTCAAAAATTAAAACAACAAACACATAACCAGGGATCTGAATTTAATTGCATACTTCTCTCTGGTTTGCTTCATATTTTCAAGAAGTTGTTGCTAGAGAAACTCAAAAATATCAGTCTTTCCCATTCACAACCATTTCATGTGAAACATAAATAGCAGTTACAAAAAATAAATTATCCCTATTTGTAAAGTAAATCTTGTGACCTATCATTATTGAATCATATTTTATAGTAGGGTTCCTGATAGTTTTTTTTTTTTAAAGCTCTTTTATCAAATTTGGCACCAGTTAAATCGATAACCACTTCGTCCGTTACAAATTTTAGAATTGGTACTAGTCTGGTATCACACAACCCAGTCACTACCTTGATCACATCCTTAGAAATCATTTTGACCATGTTGGTCCACATGAATTTTTCATGCACTCTTCTCAATGCTTTCCTTACATATTTTGCATCCATATTATTACCATAGTTAAGAAACCAATTCCATATATCAAGCTTCTTTCACACTATTAGGACTGAAAAAATCCCACATATTTGCATTTTATCTCCTAATCCTTACAAAATTTCACTAGACTCAATTTCATGATCTAAACAAATTCTTCAAGTTCGTGTAAAAAAATGCATTTTTGTAACTACCATACCCAAATAATCACATTCACATAATCCATTGAAGTCCTTTGATACCATTAGGATAACTATACTCTATTGGTGGAACTCCCATCACCACCCCACCTTTAGCCCAATAGGGGCAGTTCATATCCTTACATCTACATAACATCCTTCCATCAGGCTAACTTCCAAGGTAGTCTCCCTGATGGACTGATAAAGACAACAAAGATTATCACATTGCCAAAGCCTTAGTGAATCGATAGAACGTATGATGAAAGTCCCCCGATAGCCCAATATTTTTTTTTGGAGTGTCAAAATTTAACACTTATTGGTGAAGTTAGAATGCATCAAGGTAACATTGTTTGATGTCTCACCGATAGACCGAAAGAAAAACACTTACCATTGGAGAAGGTGGCCATTGGTGGAAAACGAACCAAGGTCCCAATGATATAGTGATGAATGATTACTACTAGTTGATATGATGTCAAGAGCATCGTCGAGATATTTAACATAAATGCTCTCCTCGATGACAAGATTGAAGCAAGTGGTATATTAATGAGCCAGAACAAAGATGAATTGCACCACAAATTAATCATATAATTTGCAGAAACCAGAAGGGTCATGCTAAGGGAAGAAGTAGAAAGGATAGAACTCAAAGCTCTCGCGCAGTGAAGCCAGGGAAAGAAAAAATTCACATTAGTACTCCACTCTTAGTTGGAAAGTTGCATTTTTTTAGAATTTGCAATTAAAGAAAATGTGGAAAAACCTAAGGAAAAGAAACAAAAAATTGAAAAGAGGAATCTAAAACAAGACTTGATAGATGAGTGTCTGGGGTCAGGGCCAAGACCCAAAAGAAGTGTTCAAGCAAGTAAATTGTTAGATAAACATAGGGGTCTAGGGGATGTTTGGACGCCACACCGGGGCTATGGGGTTTTTATGTATCACTACAGAAAGCAATTTAGATTTCAACCATTTTGTAACCCATGGAGACTGAACTTAGGGAGACTTATGGTGCCAAATGTGTTCATCAATGTAGAATTGGGGAAATATCTAGCCAGTCAGTATAATTCCAAGAAGAGAACTATCCAATCACCAAATGGAGCCAATATGCTTGTTATCTCCCAAGACCTGATCTCTAATGTATTTCAGTTAGAAGGTCCCATGAACTTGCCATTCACCATTAGAGACTTTTTGACAAAATACCGTTGCATGGATACTAGTTACAAGAGATGAAAGCTACCTTTGCACAGACCTAAGAATGAGCAAGTTCAACTCAGAAAATTCTCAAGCAATTAAAACCCTCCATTTCATATAGATTTGTTTGAAGAATACTTCCAATATACCTACTACTCAGCTGGTCAAGTCTTGGGAATTGAGGTTCCACCACTTATCTCTGTTGCACCGATGGTTGTAGTAGCTGATATACAAAGCAAAGATGCTAGGTCATTCAACTATGAAAACTATTTGGAAAATTCCCTAAATCAAGGGCTTGAAAGAATAAAAAAAAATAGTGATTGCATAGATTTCAAACACTATTCCTTGTTAATACATTTACTTTTATATGGGGGACATGCTAGAAATGTGCGGAGTAAAGAATTAAGAATCAAAGACACAAATGAAGATGGAAACTTTAAACCTGTACAAATGTGGACTACACTATGGGATAGTCGATGTGAAAGGTCTCATTACTTGTATTTCAAAGAATATTTTGTTAAACCTCTAATGAATTTGTTAGGATATTCATATGATCACAATTTATCCCTTGAGGTGCAGAGATTTTTGAGACCAAAGGAGAATAACCCAAAAGGAAAGGTGAACCATAATTGGGGAGACTGGTATGCCTTCTTCGATTACATAGTAATAAGGGTTTATGGATTTGAAGGGGTTTGACATTTTCTATCCAGAGTGGTTCTCAACAGAGTTGCTCATTTGGAAATAGTATGACAATTAGCAAGGTCTGATACTAAACATCTCAAGAGTCATAATAAACAATCACTCATGCGTAGCACTCTTTTTTTTGGAGATTTCATAGTATGTGCCATTGAAGGATATGAAGAAATTGATGCTAAATTAGCCCATTACAATCTTCCTCTTGGGTATGAAAGATAGAAATTTTATGTAGATGGATTTATTCATCAAGCGAGATTAACTCAAAATTTGTCAGGGTATGAGCATTGGTTTGCACTTGATGATGTGATCAAGAACCGAGATGAAGCTTCCACTGGTGAGAGAATGGATTCTTATAATAAAGTTGTGCTTGCAGAGCAATGGAAAAGAAAGAATGTCCCATCATATATAGAATCATTTGCTGACATACAAGATCCCTTAGCTAAGATTGAGCATCTTATTGCTCATATGAATGAAATAGTAAAATATGTGCCCTCATACATTTTTGATACATCTCATACGAGTTACAGAGGAATATAGGTTGAGGATGTGGAGCCTTTGGATCACATACGCTCAAAACCCACCACTAATGTATGTTTCTCCACTGACAACAGTGAAGAGGAAGGAAGTGATGAGGAGAGTTATGGAGAGGAGCAACTAGTGGAATAGATAAAGGCCCTATTATTACACAATATGATCCCCCTTAGGAACTTGTAAAATTTGAAACATCAGATGAGTTATCTGATGGCATTAGGGTCAAGGTTGGTCATGAATTCATTTCTGATAATGATTTTGTTAAAACACCTAAATTCAAATCATTTGTCTATGAGTATAAGGGGAAGAAAATAAGACAAAAGGAGCAAGACATTACTCTTGAAAAGAAAGCTGATACATTAGAAGAATTGAAAAAGGAAGTTAATAAGGAAATGAAATCCGTCACTCCTGAAAGAGGTAGAGAATTACTTCAAGAGGTTGGGGTACTACTTCTACCAGGATGGGGCATGAGCTCAACAATTATGTTTGACATTTTCAAAAAAAATAGGGGATACAACAATGAACTTATCAAAGGAAGCTAGTGATAAGATATATTCAAGGTCTGGGTACAATCTAGATGAGGATTCCTTACTTATTTGGTCACTATACCCTCATGAGAAGAGGCCGATAGTGATTGAAAATAATAATCAAGTATTTGGATACCTTTTGGTCAAAAGAGTTGGGGACAATAATCCCTTAGAAACTATAGAGTTGAATGTCAATGTGGCAAAATTCACTAGAGCACAAATTGAGAAATTGGTCAAAGAGAATGAAAAATTGAAAAAGTAGTTATCACATCAAATGGAGAATTCATCTTCCTCTTTTGCTCCATAATTGTACACTCCATGGCTTGAAAAGGACAAGAAAGTGTTAGATGCATTAGCTGATGCAAGCTATTGGAAAAATTCCAATTTGAAAGCCCAAGAAAAGTGTAAAACACTGGAAAAGGAGGTGAAAATCATTAAGTACAATACTATGTCTAAGATAATCAAAGAGAGGTTCAACAAGCTGATAAAGCAGGCTGATGACTATTGGGGTGTTTTAATTTGGTTCCTTCTCTCCATGATGATATAGGGAATCTTCGAGAAAGGGATGATTGGAAGGAAGAATTTACAAAGTTTCTAACAATTGCATTGCAGGAAATCAACGATCAGGATATGGTCTTACAGAATACTCATAAAAAATTTGAGAAATTCATGCACATAGAGTATGATATGAAGGAGGTCATATCCAATGTCGACACTCATGCAAAATAGGGATATATTGATCACATCTCAACTTTCAATTTGTTTATCAATCAGGTAGTGGATAATCCAGGCACAACTAAGCAACAGTCAGAATCAGTCGGTGGTAATGATGTGGACCCTATCATACAGTAAAAGCTTTGAACAGGTCTTAGATGACCATGGGATTTTACTCAGAAATTAATGGATTGGTACACATGTTTATGATTGTGTTTTTTTCTTAAATTAAGTTCAAAATCATGTTTTGTTATCAAGAGTCATGTCTTTTGGTCTAAAGCTTGTTGCCTCTCATATATATAAGAGAGACCAAGACAAAAAAAAAAGATATAGGGGAAGATAATAGTAGAATAGGGGTAATAGATAGATATCAGAAGAGTTCCATAATGCTTACATTTCGAAAGACTATGTTGCAAGCATAATTTTGAGGAAATCAATGAAAGATCTCTGATTTTGTGGCTTCATATTGGTATCAATTGTTTGTTGAAAATATTCAATTATCTGGTTGTCTCCAATTTAATATTTCCTTATTATTTAAATTGGTATATCAAGTTTATATTTAATTTATCAATGCACATATGTTGTTCTTGTGTGATATGATTAATTGGTTTCTCCAAAAGAATTAAAATCCTTTAAGTCAATCATAGTAATTTGGGAGTTTTATTTGGATCGGTAAGAAGAGCCATATAATTAGGATTTCCATTCTATCTCCAATTTGATATTATCTATTGTTTTTCCATGATCTATCCAGTTGGTTCTTTCAAGTAAACATTAAAATCCTTTTGATAAATCATAAGTAACCTAGTCGAGTCATTTGGATCCATAAGTAGAATTTTTCAATCAATTGTCTGCATGTTTATACAAGATATAAACCAACATAAGTGTGCCAAAAAAATTGAGTTACTACCAAATACGAGTCACTTATCCTAGACTTTCATTTGACTCCATCTACCCAACAAGGCATAGGTCTTATCCATTCCATCATCTAATTTAATTAAATATGTTTTCAAAACCTTACATCTGTTAACTGAACATATTAATAAACTTGACCTTGATATTGCTTATACAATTTATACCAAATTAGGCCTGCATCTCTCCACTTCCAATTTCCATTGTGGATAGTTTGCACAAGTAGGAAACACCTAGTTTAAGTCTGCTTCATTTGAATAGGTACACCCACCTAGGTCTGGTAGAGCCTAAAGAGAAGAAGGTTCAAGTACACCATTTGGCCTTGTTTGTTAGCCTAAAACATACCAAGAGATTGGCAACCTCTTGTACTTTTTCAACCAACATTTTTGAGAACTAACATGCACTAGGTTAATGTATTCTGGTTTTACTAAGAAATTATCTCCAATCAGCTCATTAGACCATAAATATTTAATTCTCTGGAGATTATACTCTTCCAATTTTTCATCTATGAAGCCCTAGTGTCCTCTATTGGTAAAACCCTATAAGGAATCTTTGAAAAAAGCGTTGTCAGGGTCATTTTCAAATATTTTCTTTGGATACTTTTTTCAACTTTGGTCTAGGTCTCTTAGTGATGTTGACAATTGTTGGTGCAACCATTATAACTTCAATTCAAACTCAAATTCTTATGAAATCACTTTTATTTTAAATCCAAAAAGCACAAATAGTTGTAAATACCTTTTACGTGCACAATGAGATCTAGGGTTTGCACCAACTTGCTTTGAATCACTTTCAAAACTCTTTCAATTCGATCTGCTTTCTTCAAATGCACAAATGTGATTAAAATAGACTTAGAAACTCACTTTATATCTTTTCAACCTTCACTAATTTTGCACTAAATGATTCAATTTCGAAAAAGATGATAAACCCTTCACTGATACACTATAAACCCTAAAAGAGCTCTGAATTCCTTCAGATTTGTATATTGTCTACTAGTTTCTTTTCCAAAAGCTTAAGCTTGTCATTTTACACCATATATCTTCATGTCACTCCTTGACACCTCATATTTCCAAGGGTTGTCATATTTTCCTATTATTGCTCCCCTTAAGCCCATGCCTAGGTTTATTTTTTAAGGGAATTATCTACACCAGAGGGAGGTATAGATGCATTTGATTCATATTTATTCTCAGGTTCCTCTTTATTTCTCCAAATCTTCTCTATTTCCTTCTTTACTTTAGTAGGATAAATTTTCTTCACAGGTTCATTCCTCTTTCCCAAATTAGTCTTCCTTCCATTCTTATAAAAAATCTTGAGATGTGTCTAGGTTTGCTGCAACTATAGCATACAACACTTTTCTGACCAAAATTGACCTCCATTCAATCTTGATCTGTACTAGTTGTAGACATTCAAATTATCCTGATTGATATTGTGCACTTGATTATGATTCACTAACACCAACTCTTCCTTAATCACTTCTCTACTAAGCAAGTAATTGAATAATATTTAATTCATTCATTCATCAAGATTCCTCTTTTAATTAAATAAATAATTTTATTTAATTAAATCCTAAAGGCATCTCTTTTAATTAAATAAATCAACTTTATTTGATTAAATCCAATGTTCTTCATTTAATTGAATAAATCAAATTTATTTAATTAAATCACTAATCTCCAAACTATCCTCTCATTTGATTTAAATAAATCTAAAATATCTAAATCAAATGTCAAATCAAGCTAACTTCATCTAAGTTAATTAATCCTAACTAACTCCTAACACTAATCCTCCATTCCTCTAGCTTTTCCAAGTTGGACATGTAAATCAATTTATTTGATTTATTAATTCATCTATTTTCATTCAAATGTGGCATATTCTTGGAATATTCCACTTATTTGAATTCTCCCTCCCAAAGGACTTTAGTCCTCCAACTTGGAATTTAAGGCTCTTACATGTCCTCTCCTTGATCCAACTTGGCATTAACTCCACTTACATCCCCTCTTGCACAAGTCACTTCTTCAAATTCAAATCCACCTACATGTATTTAGCATGCACATTGTTCAAAATGTGCTCCACTCTCCTTCATTAGCATGTTGACAAGTGGCACAATGTCATTGGTTCAAATTTTAATCCCACATTCATCCTATTCCTCATCCTTCAATCCTTCTACATTATAAATAGAGGCCTTCTCTATTTGAGTTTTCATCCACAATCCATGTAAGATCATTATGCTGATTTGACTCCACAATCATTCACAAGTTTTATGCAAGGTTATTATAGTTATTTTGAATCTATTCTCATCCACATTTCATCCATGTTAGCATAGAACTTCATCAATCTTAGCAAGGTTATCAACATTTTCAATCAAGGAGCACACAATCATCATCAAGCTTTTCAAGGAATTGGGAAAGGGCTTCTTTCCACATCAAAGAAGCACCAATTCCCCCATGGGATGTTGGTTTGAGCATTTTGAATAAGATTTTAATATCTTTCATTTGATATTTTATCTTGTTTTCTTGTTCTTGTGTTTGAATGAATTTCATGGGGAATGTTTGGTTTAAAATTGTTTGAGGACTAATGTTTGCTTGTTTTTCCATGTTTGAGTAGTTTTAGGAAAAGCATTCACATTTTGGCACTAGAGGGAGGGTGAATCTTTAAAAATTAACACGTTTTTTTGGTCAAATCCATTTTTTTTTTCAATTTTTTGTTCTTTTAGGAAATAGTGATGCTGAAGAGGACAAAAAATGATGCTATTAGTCCAACGTCGCTATATAACGATGCTAACACTACATCCAAAGTGTGATGTAGTATTAATTTACTAGAGGGCCAAATCAGTCAAACTCCAAAGGACGATGCTGGAGAAAATACCAACACAAACATGGTCTCTATTTCTCCACAAAGCGATGTTGACTTCACCAGAGCGACACTGAATCTCCAAACAACGACACCTTCATGGATTGTGACACTGGGTTGGGGTAAAAGGTTAATTTTCAAAAAAAAAATAAACGTGTGCTTTTTGTTTTTAATCACCTTAGGCTTTTAACCTATTTTATGGCTCTATTTTCTATAGATTGACCATCTTTTGTAGGTTGAGGTGATCAAGAAGGGAAGGAGGAAACAAGAAGGATTCCTATGACACTATCTCATGATTATAACAAGTGTTTCTAAACACTTTGGGAGCATTTATAATCCCATCTTTAGGATATTGTTATCTTTAGTATTAGGACTCAAATAAATTTCATTTGGGTTTTGAAAAGAACAATCAAAGGGTTAAAAAGAACATTAGAAACTCACTAGATTTGGTTTTGGGTTTTAAGAATTGAACAAAAAACTCCAAACATTTCATCTTGGCGCTATAAAAAGAACCCATTACTGCCTTTGAAGTCTAAAATGAACATGTGTCTTTCTTGTTTTGTAATCTTTTTTACAAACTAATATCATTTAAAAGAATATGCACTTCTCTCATCCTTCACAGTGATCTTGAGAATCAAAAGTCTTTTGGTGATATTAGGTTGTCTAAACTATTTCCTCCACATTTCAATTTGAGCTTTTGAAATTGAACAAATCTTGCTAGTGTGAGACAAGTATATTGTGTATGTTCTCTCTTTTTTCACACAAAAAAAGATTGATCAAACTACGGATGTACTTACTCACTTTTGTTTACCTTTAGAGGGTTCTCCTTAATGGGAAAAAGTACTCACCCCAAGGGAACAACCCAAGTGGTAACAAGCATAAGCCAGGCTCTTCCGAACCGCTATACAAATTTGTGGTTGCAAGGAAAGTTTGAAATCAACTTAGTGATGCATGATAGCTCTCCCCCAGTATCTTTATGATGCATAAAACCCTTGTTCTAAGGGTTGGGAGACCTCTTGAGGGAGTTTATCATCATGTCCTTTAAACTGGATGCACTTATTATGGACCCTTTTTTAGTAGCCAAAAATCCCAATATTTGTTGGCATTAGGAGGTTGGACCTCCGAAGCCATCCCACATACTTGTGATTCTTTGTAGAGATGAAAAGTTCATCATGGAAAATTCATAAGAACTGAAGCTTAAGTGACCTATAGAAGTGAGTGTCATAGAGGGGAGCTAGTATGGTCAAGCTTCTAGTCACCTGCTTTGAATAAGCGTAGCTGGATTTATCCAAGTGGGAAATTCAAAAAATATTTTCTTTTCCATCCTAGGATTGTGCAATTTTGAGTCAGTTAAACACATTGTTTGGATCCAAAATCTTGAAAACAAACATTCAACAAGGACATCAAATTTCAAACCTTTAGAAGAAGCAAATACCTTTGAAAGAATCCAAGTGATACTACTTGTCCCTTGGGATTTCATCCTTAGAGGCTTCTAAGTATTTGGAATTATATCTCAATTTTCTCTCTAAAGTCAACATTAGGGATCTATTTCCTTGATTCTCTTGATTGCCACATAATGGACTTTGTGGGATGAAAATAAATTGAGACATTAGACATTTAGTTCAAAAGCTAAGCAAGAAAGTGTTTGTGGTAAAAATAACTCATTAAGCAAAGATAAAAGACAAATCAAACCCCACACATGTGTTTTCTCAAATGATTTCCCACAAGATCAAAGTTCCAAAACCAAATTCCATCAATCGTCACAAACATCTTAGTACAAGAAATCTCAAGAAATGTCAGTCTATGCTTTACACAGTTAGAGAAATATTGCTCTATAACTTTTACAAACATGCATCAAAGGACAATCCCAACTTGTACTCATTCTATTATCGTCTAAACCCAAGTCTTTCCAATATTTTGAGTATCTCACTTTGTAGGGTTAACAAGTTCTTGGATGTATAACATGTTCTTCAATACCTAGGTCTTGTAAAAAAAGTCTCTCTAAGTTCACTTAGGATCAAAATCAACACTCTCATCCATCCTCAAATATCAATCAAAATCCATATCACAAACAACTCTTACAAATCTTGGAAAAATACTTCATACTAGACCTTTGGAAAATCCTTTAAATCCAATCAAAATCATCTTGTTTGACTAAGTGTGTGTGGATGCATCCTTCTTCATACACTTAGTTAAATTATCATCTTGTGGACAAGTTTATTCCAAGAAAACATCTAACCTCTTTGAGTTTATGAGTTTATTATCAAATCCAAATCAAAACAAAATCAAATCCAAATCAAGTCAAAATCAAATCCAAATCAAATCAAACATCAAAAATCCAAAAGTCCTAAAGTCTAGTATGTCCTCCAAGGTTTCCTAAGAATTCAAATCATTTATATCATCCATCTTTCATTATCTCATCACCACCCTTTGATCCTTAACATCTTAGATTTTCTTTTTTGTACCTAAATTTTAGACCAATCTAAGGAGTTAGAGGTTCACCTCCCATATTCCTAAAAAATGATCCTTATTTTATGGTCCAAACTAGATCGCAACACAAGAAGAACATGGAAAAAAAAAAGAAACATCCACTTCAAGTGACTTGAGTCAAACTACACTTGAAATCAACCCCATCGTATCTAGCAATCCCCCACTTAGCCTTCCTCAACTTCCACATGATCTTCAAGAGGGAGGTTGCCAAGTGGAGGATGTCAACAACAATTTCCTAGGAATGACTCAAGATGAAATCATAGAAATGGTCCAAAACCCCGAAAATCACAAAATTGTTAACACAATGATGAGGCTTAATCCTTCAAAATACATGTTGGAATTGGCTAAAGAAGGGGCTAAACTCCCTTCTAACTATGATGTAAATAGTATTGTAGAGAAGCCTCTTGGGATTATGCCACCAGTCTCATCCACACCTTCATTCCAAAGCATCATTCAACCCATCCCACAACCAATTTCATCTCATGCTCCAAGTCAACCCATAGTTACCAAGAGGAGTTCATTGATTCATGCTCTTAAAACACATCCCCTTGTAAATAACCAAGACTTGGACGCAAAGACCATCTTGGGTCAATTTGTGCCTCAAGATATGAAACACCCATACATTCTACTTGTCTTTCATGAAACCAACAATCCATCTACCTTCTCTATAACATCGACACATTCCCTTAACACACAAGTCTCCCTCCCCATGAATTTACAAGGAAAAGGGGGACTATTTGGACAAGGGGGAATCTTTGATCCCTCATCATCACTTTCTCAAGGAAACACACCACCCTTATTCCCACCATTTCCCCCTCTACCATTGACATTCACGCCAATTATTGGTTTAGGGAAACCCCCTCTACCAATCCTCCAGTCATGAATCAAATCAACATACCAAATCCTTCGATCATGCCACCGATATCACAACACCAGGTGGCACCAATACAAATGGCATAATCAATCACTGCACCATCTATAAATAGGGTCTCCCAAGGACCTAACATATCCACCACACCATCTACCACACAACCCCATGTCATCAATCCAACAGTACCTCAACAACTACCTCAACAAACTCTCATCACAACATCTCATATCATTCCAAATCCTCCACCTCCACCACCAAAACCAAACATGGAAAATCAATACAGTATCACATTGTAAGCAACCTAACAAGCCTACCAAAAGGAACTTCAACAATTTCAAAATCAACAAGCCACACAAGTTGCACAGTAAGTTGATCAACAAGCGCAAACACAACAAGCCATGCAACAAGCACAACAGGTTCCCAAGACCAAGCTTTATTGCAACAACAACAAGATGCCTAGGCTTCCAAAGTTGCACATGCCGCACATGCCGCCTAGACTACACAAGCTACCCAACAAGCTCAAACTTAGGTGCAAGCTCAATATCAAGAGCTGCAAGCTCAATATCAAGAGCTGCTAGCTCAAGCACAAGCACAATATCAAGCACAACAACAAGCGACTCAGCAACAATCCTATCAGCAAGCTTTGCAATAATACCAAGTGCAACAAGAAGCAACTCAATTACTAGCCCAACAAAAAGCATTGTTGGCACAATAGCAGCAAGCCCAACAACCAGCATTGTTGGCACAATAGCAGCAATCCCAATAACAAGCATTGTTGGCACAATAGCAGCAAGCCCAACAACAAGCATTGTTGAAACAACAACAGTAATCTGCACTTTCATCGCTAATCTTGAAGGGACCTTGTCCTTCCATCTAAAAATGCAATGCATCACCACATATGACTAGTTGATCCTCAAGGCACTCAACATCGAAAGAGCCCTTATCACACAAGGGGGGACACCTACTTATCAAGACAACTACCCATCAACCAGTTATAACAAAAAACCTCACACATGGGCAAAGAACAAGAATGTCACTAACGATGGTGCCATTGATGCCAAAGTTGTCATCAATTCCCCAAGGCAAAACACACAATCATATCAACAACCACAAACTAATAACCGAAACAACACACAAGCCAACACAGTATCACAACCACCCAATAATCAAGTAGTCAACAATCTAAATAATCAAAGGGGATCACCCCCACGAAACAAGTATCCCCCCAAATGAAAATACACACCCCTTGGGGAATCAATCAAATCTATCATGAAAAAAATGGTATAGGAGAATCTCATTAAAATCCTCGTTTATGAGAATTATTAGGAGCCCCAAGTGCAACCGCCATGGTATAATGAAAATAACCTTTGTGATTTTCATAAAATCAAGGGGCACATAATGGCTAGTTGCATGAGATTGAAAATTTTGATCCAAGACCTTATTGATGACAGAACCATAAATGTTGAACAACTTGTAGGAAACTAGGACCTACAGATATACATGAATCCAATGCCAAATAATAATAAAGGGAACAACAATGGAAATACAAAGTATAACAATGTAAACCATGTTTACGACCATGTTGTTGCATTATTGGATGAATGGGTCACTGTTGTCAACATCAAGGGAGCTAGAACTGACTGTGGAGTCACCACATGTAGTGGCAGAGTCACCATTCCTGGACCATCACAACCACCCAAGGCACCATCCTCTAATCTAAAATCCATTTCCAATGGTTATAATGTCTTGGACTAGATGAAAATAACCCCCGCTCAGATCTCCATCATGGAGTTACTGAAGATCTCACCCATACATAGGAAGATCTTAGAGGAAGCATTGGATTCATCCACTGTACCCATAGATCTCGATGTATACCAATTCCAAGCTATGGTAGGACACATCACCATGCCATATCTCCTAACATTTTCTAATCAGGACTTCCCAACACAACCATCTCATAACCGTGCACTCCTTCTCGAGGTCTTGATCCATAAGAATAAAGTCAAAAGAGTCTTGGTGGATGGGGGTGTAGGTCTGAATATCTATACTCTCAAGCTAATAAAGAATTTAGGATTCTCCAAGGACATCATTGAAAAAGGTAAAGGTATTACAATTATGGCATATGATGATCAAGAAAGAGTGTCTCAAGGCACTATTCAACTCCCTATTTTAGTAGGGCCATGTATCATGGAAACTACCTGCCAATTCCTTGATCTAGAATTACCTTATAATATCCTCCTAGGGCACCCATGGATTCATGTGATACAAGCTATCACCTCTACCTTCCATCAATGTGTCAAGTTTACCTATCAAAATCAAGAGGTCACAATCCATGGTGATCCCAAGCCATTTTATTATTGCAAGAATCTGGAAGCAAAGTACTACAAGATCCCTCAAGTCCCAAAGAATGATGAAGGCCCTACGACTCCATATGTAGACCCATCTATCTTAGCCTCCACTTCTAAGACAAAGACACCTGTCATTCCTGACATCTCTGATATCAAGTTCATTATCCAAGACAATGGGTGTGGGGATTACAAAATGAAGAAGAGTGCCTTCGTAATAGGAGAGTTACCTCAATCTCCTAGATCCCATGGGAAACCACATCCAAATAACACTTCAGCCCAAACTTTCAAAGTAGACCCCTCCAAATTCAGATGTTGGGGGGACCTAAGTCGGGAAGTGGTGGATGAAAAGGACATGTCAAGTCTTTTGTACCAAGATGAAAGGCCCATGCCTAATCTTCCCATGGATGATAATAGCAAAGGAATATAGATAATGCAAGGATGGGGCTACAACAAAAACAAGAAACTCGAATAAAATGACAATGATCTTCTAGAACCTATCATTCTTGAGAAGCATATAAGAAATTTTGGCCTTGGATGTACTTCAAAAATAACCATGCTTGGGAAAAGTGCCCTGGTTACCAAATTCAAAGCTCCCCCTCAATTACCGGTATCCACAGGTTTTTCATTAGACAACTATACCTTTGACATAACCGATGTGTGTGATGAGGATCCCATAATTGACCCAACCATGCTATTTGAGGATTCCTCCCTTCTCATGATTAGTACCCTATCTTTTGAGTCGATAAACCAAACCAATGAGCTAAAACTTGTCTACCCCCAACTCATCAATTACAACCAACGAGGACTACTGATTCTAGACACATTCGAAAAATGATGAGGCTCTCTTGGAATTCATGGGATTGTGGGATACTATACCATGTAGAGATCGCAAAGCTAAGTTCGAAATTGAGTTAGACACACATGTATATTATGGGGAAATGATTGAATCCCTCAGTCACAAAAGTGAAAATTTAAGAATAATATCTAGGTCTTTGAGTGAAAACTACACTGTGGCACTCTCTGACCCAAAAATAGTTAAAAAAAAGGATGCATCCAATGATGAAAACTTCCCTGAGGCACCAGAGGATGAGGGATTCAATATTCCCCTTAGTGCTATTCATCAAGAGAAGTCAACAGTCTTAGCAAACAAGTACAATCCGGTCAACGTGGGAATAGAAGAAACACCACACATAACCTTCGATGCAGAATCACTTTTGACAGAAGAACGTGAACTTCTAGCTGCATTTCTAAGGGAAAGAAAGGTAAAATTTACATGGACCTACACTGACATGCCTGGTCTTGATCCAGAATTTGTGGTTCACCATCTAGCCGTCTATCCAGAAGCAAAACCAGTAAGACAAAAACTGAGAAAGATGCATCCAAAAATAACATTATTGGTCAAGATGGAATTACATAAGATCCTTGATGTTGGTTTCATATGGCCAATTGATCATCCAGATTGGGTTTCAAATCTTGTACCTGTATCAAATCCCACTGGGGCATCCACATCTGCACTGACTTCAGGGATTTGAACAAA